>JAAAKG020125786.1:0-14884 GCA_010014905.2 Druon quercuslanigerum
ACACTAATATAGAACTGTATACGCCGAGTTACAGCCAAATCCCTTTCCAAGGCGAAAATTCTTGATCCGCTTGACGTTGACTCCACCTATTGTGACATATTAAAAGTATATTTCCCTTTCTTCCAAATTGCAATGTCTTTGAGATTAACTTTGAAATTGAACAATTCTTTCTACAATTCTGTGGAATTAAAATTTTATTATTATTACGTCAATTTTAATTAGCTTGAATGAATAATAAAACTACGCAATATTTATCTCAACTCTTCACTGTTTCTTCATACAAAAAACTAGGTATAATTTATCTTTTAAAAATACTTTGAATACATCTTCCAGTAAGTATGTTAGATAAGCTATATACTGGCTTATATAATCTGATGAAAACGAATCTCATCAGTTACCTCCACTTTAAGCAAAATGAAGATCTTCTTTGCATGTCTTTACCTTGCATTAGCGATTTTGTCTATTTATATTGGTAATTATAATATAATATAATATAATATCATTGCACTACCTTGAAAAACTTTCTAAACGCCTGGTGAGATATATTTTTTAAATCTGTGCCACAGACAAGTATACAGCATATTTAAATCAGCACATACGATTAAAATGATTGATTTTATTGTACAAAAGTGACTGGAACAGAGATGTCTACGCAATTATTGTTGTTCTCTGTAAAAGCAAACCATTAAAATCACATTGGTTGAAATAGCCAGAATTTATTTCACTACTCACTTGCCAAGATGCGAGAAAAAAATTACAAACTTTTATCGCAAACGAAGGAACAGTCCTAGAACCCATTTCGTATTTTAATTATTAATAATTGACGTAACTGGTGACAGCTTTCAAATTTCGTAATAATCTAAAACTTTAGGAAGACATTTCGTGTGTTTTTTTCATTGACAAAAAAGTACAAAATATAATGGAAAAACTAATACCGTCCTATATAATTTTGCTTTATTAAAACTTAAATATTTGAATTTAAATTCTCTGCTAAAGTTACAAATAAAATACTATAAAGTGCAATTACAAAAAGGTTTAAAATTTTCTTTGCTTTTAAGGATTTCCATTTAAATATATTTAAGTATTTGTTTAGGCATGATCTTGTTTTAATGATATCAACCTTTGTTTAATTACCTTAAGTAGATAATGAAATGACTAATTTCGCCAATAAGTTTCGTCCGTTTTGAGGAAAATAAGATCCCTTAATGAAAGTCGATTTTTTTACGTTAGCAGGTTTTCTTATCTCTGTTATTAAATAAAATATAATGTAAAATATCAGTCTCTAGAAATGTGCTAAAAGGAACACAGTAAGACTTGATTTTGGCCGAGCTAATGTCTGCACATATAAAGCACCCTTTAAATGGTCTAGAATAGGTTCCTATAGAGGTTCCTTTTCAAAGTAAATTAAGACGTAGGATCCTGTACTGAAACACGTATGGAGTCTTTTAAAGAAATCTGTCGGGAAAACTCATGTCGCTTACAGCTATAAAGTTTCTTTTCTTTTACTCCCCTGAAGATCAAGCTTACTATCGAGAAAGCCACGCCGCAAGCGAACTCCGTGGACTATTTATTAAGCAGTTTAATTTTTAGGATCCTAAAAAAGATCCTGTACAATGAACTTACGTCGCAAATCACTGTGTGAAGAAGCCTGTAAAGAATCCTTCAACGTTTAACTCGCATACAGGTTTCTTTGTAGAATAATGTACAGTTTCCTTAAACAAATTCATGTACAATTAACATCTACATCACCTGAGCTTGTTCGCGTGCAGTTTCATGTCCAGGAATATGTCCAGGATCCTCCGAGGTTGCTGTACAGAAATTTTCAGCTAGGGGGCCACCGAAGACTAAAATCTGACATTTTAAGAGCTCTTTAAACTTTGTTTGTTCTTTTCAATGGCTTCGGATGTCCTAAAGCTCTTTTAGACTGAATAAAGTCTTTCTTCTTCATGAATTCCTTAACTTTAATTAAGTAGAATTTCGATTTTTTCAATTTTCTTCTCCAAAGCATTCAGATAATAAAATTTAAACATTAAATACTGGTCATAAAACAAAAATAAGTCGGTAATTCACATATGCTGTCTCAACCCTTATTTATGAACAATACCTTGGGCAGGGCTCAATTGCAGAAAAAATTAATAAAACGCCTTAATAATTTTTTTAATCTTTGAAATTTCATTTTTCGCAGTCAGTGCTTATCTCAGAGAAGCCTGTTTTTAATCCGATTTTCGTGATTCAAAGAAAAATTTGTACTTATTGAATAATTATCTGAAATCTTCTGCATTTCTTTAATTCTTTGATTCTTTGAAATATCTTTAACTCTCTGAATTGTTAAGTTCTTAGAATTTCCTGAATCCCATTAATCCCCGAAGTACACTAAATTCATCGATTTTTCTGTATTCTCGAACTTCCCAAGTGACTTCGAATCCCGTTATTGCTTGAAATTTCAAGATTCCACAAATAACTTCATATTAATAAACTACTAAGAATTTGATAACTAATTCATTGCAATTTGATACTCAATCAGATAGTACCATATGAATCGGTAAACCTGTATGCCCTTCGCTGGGTATGCGTACTGAAAGAACGCTTCGACTCAAAGAATGATTCTCTTAGACTACGAACGCCGTTTCGGAGGTACAGTCCAAGAAAGGTGTTGTTAAATTGAGCAATCGATATCTTTTTTCAGAATTAGGTTCAACGAGCTTGGCTTTGGATCTTGCGCACAGACTTCACCATTCTGATGGACGACCTTCTAGAAGTCGCTCTTCTGATTCGACCCCACCTCGTTATGCTCCTATTCGACTACATCCAATTCCTCCAGGTCATCAAATTCGGAAGGTAATGACTCGTCACCTTCGTCGTCTAGGATATGGCGATCAAGATAGTCCAATTTTCAAGATAAGCCTACCCGCCAGGGTACTAGTATCACCGAATAATTTAATAGTTGGAAAAGTGAATTCTTATGGTGTCTTGTTAAGTCTATATCAAACAGTATTACATGGCCGTAACCCTGTTCAATTACATTTGTACAGTGGCATTATTACTCGTCTGCCCAAAGAAGAAATTGGTTTCATACCTTTCAATCGTAAGATTGAGTAAAAATATCGCGAAGAATAATGAGTGTATTTACTACATATGTATTGATTTATCCCTACCTTATGAGTGTGACTAGTGACTATTGTTCGAGTACAGGTAGCCTTTCTAAACTGTTACATTGTGATTATCAATAAAGTAATTTTTTTAAAAGGCATATTATTTCGAAAACCCTTGTTTAAATATATTACTACATATATTTAAGATTAGACTCGAAATAAGATGCATCGTGCAATGTTAAATATTCGAGGCGTCTTGTATCTGTACCAGAAAGCTACTGCCAATATCAGGCAAGCGCAGTAGCGCTACATTGCAACCGACAGTTCGCCAGTTCGCGCTATTCTCTACTGCACCTGTAAGCGTCGTATTTTTGTTTCCATTGGAGTGATTTATATTTTATACTATAATCAAACTCCAACACAAAATCTTTAAGCTTCAATTTCTACTAAAAGCCACTTTTATAACCTTTATACCTGTTACAGTGCGATACCTTCACATTAAATATTCATTTTCATGGAACAGAATAATTTTTTTCTATAAACACTTTTTTTCTTACTCAGCCTCCTTATATTTCGAGAGAAAGTTTTCATTATTCCACTTTTAATGGCGATCATCAACCGAGCCTGTTGCAATTTTATGTTTCTGTCTCTTTGAGATTGTAAACTTCCACATTTTATTTTTCGGAACTGGATAATTTTGTTTAATAATAATTTTTTGGTCTCAATTCAGAAACTTTTTTAAACTTATTTCTTCTAATTTCATCTAGCGTTCGATTCAATGTTCAAATTCAACTTTAAAGTTTAATTATTTTGTATCTTAAACTATTTAATAAATTATTCGTATGGGCTCATTTTGTTTTTACTGTCAAACTTTTACTTAATAAGATTAGTAGAACCATAATCATTTGATTCTTTTTTTTTTATGCTGGAAAATTAATTTAAAATTGAAATTCCTTTTACTTATTTTTAAAATGTAAATTCATTAAATTGAAAAATTTTCATGAAATATTTTTTTATCCACCTATTCATATAAAATGTGTAAAAAGAAAGAACAGAAAACAAAATATTCGACTCTAATCCCTGGCTTATCAGCGTAAAATCTTAGCTGAGATTTCGTCAACAGAATTTTAGGAATACATTATCGTAATTAGCAAGAGTGTCCGGTATAGGCTTGGGCTTAACATTGTTTAGGTAGGGTTCAAATCACCAGCGGGTGCGACTTTTTATAGCGTTTAAGCGTTAGATTATGTTTATAAGTGACCGTATGTGCAATTACATAATTTAAAAAATAAATTCAGTGCACTTATAATAAGTACAACATTTTTGTGTGCTAATTTATTATTATATTACATCATATGTTTTGAGCTGCTGTAATAGAATGCCTAAATACGATTCTACAATACCTCCCTCACATTTTGAAACATAGAAAAATCTCAGTTTATTTTTCTACCTCCGACTCTTCACGCGTTCTGACTCTGAGTCCCTAACGGTCAAACCTTTCGTTTCTCTAGCGACGAGCGTTTAGTCTGAACCATTAAATTCCTTTTCTTAATATTTGTATATTAATCTTTGTGATATGGCCCAGCGTGAAAATGAATTGCTTTACTTTTCTTAGACTGACATTAGTAACCTATTTCTAACAATAATCCCCAGGTTTTCAAACTAGATTTCTCTCCGACTGAAGTTTTTTATTTGATTAATCTGATTTGATTGATTTTCGCTTTTGTTTTTTTGGAAAATATAATTTTACAATCAATTATACACAACAACAAAAGTACGCGTGAAAAAGTTTGTTTATTATTTAAATATGTGTGTTGCATATTTGGTAAAATGTTGGATTTAAAGAATGATATCATTTTTTCAACGTTAACAAATTATAAACCAAGTAAATCGTACCAAATATTAATTTAATAAATTAATACCATGCAATTAGAAGGTTACAAATAAAAAATATATTTTGGTATTCACCTCCAGTCTGTGAAAGCTTTTTTTTCTTGGCAAAGTGTGCTTTCTCAGATAAAAACAACTGATGCCGCCGGGACAAAGAAGCTTACAAGTAAAAAAAGTTATTGGATCCGATACTTATCAATTCTACTTTTTCATAAGGGAAGATGTTATTTTTTAGATAAAAGTAAATGATATTGCAATAAATAAATTCGTTTTGAGTGTCTGTGCAAAATTTAGTTCTACGCCATCAAAATGATAAAAATATGAAAGTGTAAATAGATAAATCCTAATCTTTAAATGTGGACCAAGGGCACGAATTAATATATACTGAGTAATTATAACAAATGCGATTTATCGCGTTGTCATCACGATCACTGCTTAAAAAATTAAATACAGTTCTTTCATATATTAAAGTCAAAAATAAGTTTCAGTCTCTTACAATGTCGCCCTAAAAATTCAACATTTAATACAAATTTTTAATAAGATATTTCCAAATGGCTGCAGTCGATGAAACCCGTAAAATACTCCCCTTTGAAGTTAGAAAAACTTATCATTAAGATTTACTCACTTGCTACAGTGCTTTTTTTAAGTTTTAGAAATTTTTCAGAATACAGGTATAGATATTCTTTGGATGTTCTTTGAAAGTTTTAGATTTAATTTCTGCATAGATTGAAAGTAAATTAGGCGCTTTCAAACGGATGATAAAAGTTAACCTACCTATGGAGTCATCGTGGCTCAGACGGTATCATGCTTGTCTTAAATTCCAACACTGCAGCAGTGGTAGACACGATTGCGCTGTTTCGATTCCTATAGCAGGAAGCAAGGCTGTATATGTTTTCGGAAAGCTTCGCTTCTGTCCCTTGGCATAATACCCCACACATACCCTACAATTTATAATTAGTCCTACAATAGAATCGCTAATGAACCTCGTAGTTGATGCGACTATAATCATTCAATTAATAAAAAAATGTACCTAATACCAGTTTATCAATGATGATCAGGTTTGGTTTTCAGCAATAGTTAATTGCTAATTTTAGATAATTTTTTATAATTCCACAATATTCAACAATGAAATCAGTTTAAAGGATACACTCAAACACTGAAAATGCAGAAGATGCTAGGCTCTTTTTACATCAAATAACAGGGGTTACGTAGTGTTGCATATAATTGTTCAAGGAGGATAATAGTCAGCTAATAACTGGTGAGGTCAACTTTTGTGCTTACAGGTTTGCAATAGGCTGACACTAGGGGTGCCCGGTAGAAACTCCGCTATTCGCTCTGTGAGTTTACCCCAATCGCAGTTACACTGCTAGCGGTAACCCCACTGCGTAGGTTACATGGAACATTTCTTACTCCCAGTTTGTTTTGGCTTTGTCAGCAAGTGGGTCGAAATCGAAACGTTTTCTGCGAATTACTAGATTAAAGGTTTTCGTTAAAAAAATTTGCTTAATCTGTAATTCAACGGCCACCTTCTGATATTCTACCGTGGTTAAATTGGTGCAGCAGCTAGAACAGGGAGGGTATGCTGGGGTCACCTTCTTAAAGGTAGAGGGTGTCTTCATCACTGCTTTTGCAGAAGTTTTCCTTTGTACGCTAAATTAGAAAAAATATTATACCCAGCGATACGAGGATGACTTTGTATTTCTAATCAGGAGTGTGCATCACATGACCGAAACCGATACTAAGACCTAGCGTTTTGCTTCTTGAGCATGGTCATGTAATTCTGGATCCGGTAGAAGCATTGGGATTACTGGGGGAAAAGCAGGGTTGTTTACAGGTAAAAACTATCCCCGGCTATACATCCAGGTAATTCCTGGGATTACCCAGGAAAGACATAAGGACAGTTGTTTAGCTGCATACCGAGCACAATCACTTAAATCATTACATGCACAAAATACGATACAATCCCACGACAGTTTGCAGAAAATGCAGCAGAGATGGTGAAACATCCATGCATGTATTATGCCATTGCCTGGTATTAGTTAGACTAAGGCCAAGAACCCTTGGGACTCACTTGATGGGGTCCCCACCCACCCTCATTTTTATTTACAATACTTTGATAACAACTTGCTTACAACTGTGAACAGTCTGAGTTTCCCGATCAACTTTATAGAGACTTGCCAAACAATGTACATCAATATAATGATGTACTTGTAATATTATTCTCTAATATTCAAAATATTCTTATGTCACTAAGCCAACATGCAAAGTTTTCAATAAGAAATATTTAATTTTCTGTGAAAAACGCATTGAAACTCCAAATCAAAACATTAAAAAATTACAATCTTATAGAGTCGAACTTGAAAGCTTCTTCTTATATAATCTTTCCTGATTGAAAGCGGAATATTCCGATCTGAGTTACCAGCCAAAGATAACCTGTGATCCGTACAACCCTTCACGTAGCTCAGAGGGCACACCTTGGTCTTTTTGACTGGGGCGTCCGATTTCTTTGATTTATCCATTCCTAAATGTGATACTACGTCAAGCATGGGGTACAATTGTTGGAGCTCGCTGAACGGCAACAAAATATTAATTTCTTAGTTGAAAAAAACCCTATAAAATTAAAATAATTTAAAAAAATAAAACAATAAGTAGTGCCAACACTCTAATTGATGGCATCTAGGAGGCTGCTGAAGAGCTAAACCTTCGAGCATGCACAGGGTAAGAGGTGAAGGGAAGTATTTGTTTTTGCAAATAATTTTTTAAATGACGTAAACTTTTAATCAATTACTTCAACTAAATAGTAAGTTATACAAATAATTTACTAAAAGCTTACAAAGTCGAACGAGATAGCGACTGCTGTATGTTATCTTAGTGAACAAGAATACAGTTTGATTTACTTTATCTATATCAAGTACCAACATATTTTCGTTACTTGGTTTGCTCCATATTGTGAATATGAGGATCCTTAATGGCAATATCCTTTTTACCTTATCAGTTTTCCTTAATTCCATTTGTAAATAAAATATAATATTAAATAATACAATATTAAATACATAGCGAAAAACGCCAGAATTGTAAGAATTTAATTTATCTAAAAGATTAATAGGTATACGTAATTAAATATAATGGTTTTACAAATCCAGCTAAAATAATTTTTCTGCACGTAATTTGATACTCAACGTTTAAGAAGCAAAATGTACTGGAAGTTTGTTCACCAAAACATAATATCATTCAGAATGTTGTGAAATGTAAGATGCATGCTTGGAGAAGTTATCGCTGATATTTGAAACAACCCTATTTATAAAAGATTAATTTGTTTTTATACGTGCATCTAAACGAAACAATTGGTTTTTCTGAGTCAGTCCCTCGTTTTAGTACGTATATGCGGCAAACATAAGACATTTTTACTAATAATAAATACTGTCTTGGTAAATTCGATGGGCTTGTCTTAAAACGAAAAATTTAAGTTTTGAGAAATAAATAGAATTTCTTCTAATAAAAATTATTTTACCAAATTAGTGCTATAATATTTGCTAGGTTTAAAATTACTATAGTTTTGGTTTTTTGAATTTACTTTTTAATTATTCTCTAAACTCTACAAACTATGGACTTTACCGGCAGGACCTGCCATCTCGGGAAATCAGGGTTGTTTTTTTTTTTTTTTTAGTAGGAGAGGAAACCTTGCATAGGCACCCAGACCAGCAATCGACTGTCTCAGCAGTGAAGCCACTCAGATAGACGATTCTTAGTATGGGTAGTGTCAGATTCTTACTGACTAAAACCCCCCCTTCTGCCAACCGATGTCCTCGGAATCAGCTTTCGCATTACTTCAAGGACATGGGGATGAGGCTTCTAAGCAGTGCTTCGGCTTCCTGCTGTTTTGCCAACTTGGATTTCATATTTATTCCCTTCTGGAGGCTTCCTTGGAAGGATGGCCTCCCTAAAGGACAAGCACCTCATTGTCCCCGGACGATGGTCTGTCCGAGGCTTCTCGGTACGCGCAGGACAGAGGAAGGACTGCGGAACGCTCACGCATTCCACAGACTTATGGCCCTCCACAACGCTTGTCCAGCACGACTTTGTCCTGTCCGGACCTCCGCAATTAGCCGCCATATGACCGAAGCCCAGGCAGCGAAAACACCGTAGGGTCACCGTCTTTTTGCGCACCCTACAGGACATCCATCTAACTCTGAGATGCACTGTGCGCAACAGCCTGGACGCCAGTTCCTCGCTGAGCTCCACGTAGGCCTTCAGGTGGCCTCTGAAGGCTCTCTTCGTCAGATTGACCTTGACGTCACTAATGTCCACGTCACCAAAATAACTTTGGACAGCCTCTTTCACTTCCTCCAAATTCGTTGCTGAGTCGATGTCCAGGACCTCGACTTCAGAAAGTGGAACTAGCTCCCGAACCGTATTTCCGTCCACTACGAGCTCCCTAATAGCGAACGACAGCTTTTTCCTGCCGTCTCCAGAAGGCTCCACCATGATCAGGATCTCACCTTTCCTAGTCTCCCTGACTCCCCTGATTTTGACACCAAGGATTTTAGGGTTAACCTTCTTTTTGAGATCTTTTAAGATCTCAGCATAGCTCAACCCTTCAGCCGGTTTTACTAAAACCGCCTCGGATCGATCTCGCCTCTGCACCTTCTTCTGCTTCCTGGTGTTGTTGGAAGCAGGCTCCATAACTCCTTCTGTCTTGCCTGGGTTCGATGTCGCGACCGCAGGGGCATTTCGCATCTGTTGCTTCTTCGGCCTTGGCTTCGAAAAGCTAGTCTCTATGGGACTCAGGGAGGGCTCCCTTTCTCGCTTCCCATGATGGGGATGGGATGCTTCCTCTGCTTCTTCAGTGTGAGTACCGCACTGACTAGTGCAACGCTTCGCCTTAGCAATTCGGGCCAGCACTTGCCAGGCCAGGCCTTGCGGTCTGTCCGACACTCTCAATAGAGTTCAGAAAGAGCGATGCCGAAACATATACGTCTTCTTCCAAAACAGACATGACGTTTCGCGCCTTCTTTAATTTCTTAGTTATATTCTTACACTCAGTGACACAGAATTTCTCAAGTGAGTTTTCCATCGCATTGTGTTCTACAACGCAGTCGTGGTGCCCTATTGCTTCACCTCCTAATAATTTCCTAAATGAGTCTCAAAAAGCGTCTACGATGGTCAGAAAATGAAAAAGTTCTCATCATAATCTTGTGTTTTTTTTATTCGGTAAAACCTACAACTCTGTTAATTTTGAGTTTTATCAAGAAACGGCACTAGGACAGATTTCCTTTTTGGATACTATAAATATCCTCAGAGAAAATTTTTGAATTTTGAAAAAAGTGGTTTCAAAAATATTCAAAATGCACTTCTTTTTTAATTATTATCCTAAATTGCTGGCTAATGAACTTGACCTTTAGTTTAGGACACTAAAAGAATGTATGAAAGTGCATTTCATAATAGATTAATTTTTTTGAAAGTAATCGTGCGCGTAACAGGGGCATACAGATAGGCACACATCCATAAAAAACCTGTTTTTCGGATTCAGAGGCTTTCAAAACGTGGACATTTGACAAAAGAGAGAAAGTTATTGTTATTATTGTTATTATATTTAAACAATCATAAATATTATAAATGATAAATTTTTTATTATAATGAAAGACGCAATTTTAAACCTCGATTGTGCAGTAACAAAAATATTTACGTTTACGGCGATTCAATGATACGGGTTTTTTTTTGCAGTATTTATACAACACGTGTTTTTTCACAGCGTTTACCAATATGTATTTGTTCCACAGTGTTTGCTAAGATATACTTTGATTCATTGCATTTTATAGAGATGAGTTTTTTTCATAGCGTTATGATGAGAAGTGTTTTTTTAACAGCGATATAATTTACGGGTCCGTTCTCTTCAGCACCGGTGAAACGCCATTAGGATAAATATTATAACCATTATATAAAATTTAAAGTGCACTAGGAGTCTTTTATGGTCGTTGTCCTTGAGTTTGGCTTGAATACGTTTGACGAATATGGGTACTGAAACGAGGGGCTGCATGGAAAGCATGGCCTCCTTAGGCTACCAACGCCAGAGTCCTTTTAGACATAAGTTCCAAGAGGGTTTTTTTAACATGGAGATATAGATATCTGTTTTCAGAACTAAGCCCACCATTAAATGTCAAGCATAGATACTGGAGCATAATTGAACTGGATGCCAGGCAAACTGCTACTATTCGATCACCTTCTCCATCTCCACTTAGTTATGCTCCTATGAAATCATATCTTGTGTCTCCTGGTTATCAAATAAAAAATGTAAACTCCCGTTACCTTGTTAGCCTCGGATTTGTCGATCAAGATAGTTCAATTTTCAAGATACGCCTGTCCGCCAGAGTACTAGTATCACCGAATAATCTAATAGTTGGAAAAGTGAATTCTTATGGTGTCTTGTTAAGTCTACATCAAACAGTATTGCATGGTCGAAATCCCGTTCAGTTACATTTGTACAACGGCAAAATTACTCAAATGTCTGAAGAAGAAATTAAGATTACACCTTTCAACCGTAAGATTGAGTAAAAATTTCACAGAATAAATAACTCAAGCAAAAACGAAATATAAATCTTAAATAATAAAATAATACCGATGCGAACATTAGTGGGTGTAGTTGCTATATATGTATTTATTTTTTCTCACTTTATTCGCACTTTATAAACAAAAAAATACTTTTTTCCTGCAATTTATGTTCTTACCTTATTTTTGTAAAATCTGACAGACCATGAAAAAGTCATTCAATGTGCCGTGTTTCAACAAACAGTTTTTTAGATACAGTACAGTAGTAACTGATTTTGAAAGAGAAAATCGATTGAAAAAGCAGCTTGCGTAGGATTCGAGGTAAGGATATATAATCGGAAAACGGTAAAATCATTCAAGGATAGGAATCACACACTGTTCAAAGCGTGTTACCGGCGAGATTTTTTTGCAGTAAGTTCTTAAAGTATTGATAGTAACCAAAATAATTGAACAATCAATGCTGAAATCTGTAAATAATTAAAATAATGATAAAATAGTTTAATGGTCAGAAAAGAGATAGATGTAAAGTTTGAGATATGAAGTTTTGTGTTTAAATAATCATGGAATCAAAATGAAATGGTATTAGAGACATCGCCAAATAGTAAGTTATACAAAAAAATTAGAGAATCTTATGTGATACTTTTTAAATTGAAAACATATTATAATTTTTTTACATTTTCTTTCAACAAATTCATGTTTGTCCATTCGTTGAAAAATATCCAAACTGTGAATTTTTTTATGAAAATTGTTTTAAAATTTCCCAAATAGCAGCAATTTTCAATCAATTGTAATAACAATTTAATTTGTTCAATATTTTATGCTTGAACTCTGAATTTAAATTAGCTAAAGATTGCCATTTCACAAAATTAACGTTTGTTTGTTGATTTGTTTATTACCTATTAAAGTTTTCTTTAAATTATTGTCAGCCACTGGAAAATACTTCTAGATATTTTTAACATTGGTTTAAGACCTTCGGTAATCAATCCGAGAATTAAAGATTCGTACTTCTGAAAAGTTCAAAATAAAAATTACAATGTTTTTGCTAAATATAAAATTAAGAAAATGTACGAATTTTACAATACCAGTTTCTTTATTTAAATAATGTCAAGTTACAATTTCTTTCTTCTTAAACATTTTGCTGTATTTGGTTTGAGCGGTAGAATTTTTTGAAATTTCGTCAACTCTAAGTAGATTTGCTGACTAACAAAGTGACAAGTTCTTCTAAATTGATAAAGCGTATATCCATACTGTTTGTTCAAGAATAGTCTATCTTTTAAAATGACAAGTGAAAAGTGAATAACGTCACATGAGATAGCGATTGGTTTATAGCAAGTTTAATGCAAAAGAATATTCATTAGTTTCGTTTTACAAAACTTCATCAATTTACTTTGCCAATTCGAGAAAAATGCAAAACCTCAGTGTGCTAGTCTGTAATTTACTCTAACGGATTATTCTAATTCTATTGGCAATAGTAGATTAAATCACAAATGGAGTAAAGAATATCTTGTCACGGGTAGTTCAATGTTCGCAGGGCGCTGTGAAAATGTATGATATTTGATAAAAAATTTTGCAACTTAAAACCTATGAGGAATATGATGCTTCTTAGCAGTCGGGCTAAGATGTCTAGAACATCCTAGTTTTATTTTTAAGCGAATTGCGGTATTCTTTGATATAAGCCTAGCAAAATATTTTAAGGATTCAGTTTTTTAATGATAAATTTATTTTTTCAAACTGAAAACCCAGTTAAAGAACGCTTCATTTTAAACTTAATTTTTAAAGAGAAAATAAATTCAACAATTTTAGCTTGCATTTTAGATTCTCCATATTGAATTTGTAAAAGCTGATAATGCGTTCGTAATAAGCGACACAAAAAAACACTGTACACTGATTTTCATAGAAGTTAAACAATTTTCAAAATTTTTGGCTACCATATTGGATCCGCCAACTTGAATTTATGGAATCTGATAACGGAATTGTAATCAGAGAACTAAATAAACCCGGTATACTCGTTTTCTTAATTATTCAAAATCAAGAAATTGTTTTATTGAAAAATATCAAAGTGAGAAAAAAAATTTTGGCTTTAAGTCGCCATATTAGATGCTGCCACCTTGAATTTGAAAAAGATTACACATAAAATTTGAAGGTTAGGTTCCATAGACGCAAAAAATTTACAAATTATAAAAATCGAACAGCGGAATATGATTTTCTTAGATAAACCAAGGTAGTTTCAGTAAAATACAAAATAATTCTGATATAACAAATTAGAATGTATTTAAGGGCTTTAAAGACACTTGTGGATTTCCTAAAGAGGTTTATACTGCTGACGGTTCCTTCTTTGTAAGGTCTAAACCCTAAACAGGCTGTGTCGCATATTGGTTTTCTCAGGTTATCGATTTTGCCTTATTTTATAAATATAAAAAACATCATACCTAATTTAATCTCATATCATAACTAATACCATATCAAATCCATCTAAAAAAGTTTCAAAATTGCATCAAAATAGTTTATGGTTCTTTGCCGTATACGAACATGTTCAGGAAAATAAGTGTCAATCCAATAGTTTTATACGTATATATAATTACAAAGAATTTTGTCTACCCTAAAATCTATAAGTGGATAAGTTGTATCAAACATTAAAAACAACCCGATTTAAAAAAGAATTTCTTTTTATGCATACTTCTAAAAGAACTTGAAGTCTATTCAATTCTTTTTTTCTTTTGAATATCTTAAAATGATTTAAAGCTCTTTAAGACTGAAATCTTCTAGATTCCTTTCATTTTTTGATTCTTCGGAATATCATTGAGTCTCTGAATCCTTGAAATTTTAAATTGTCCTTAATACCCTAAATTCCCTAAATATACTAAATTCATCGAATTTTCTGAATCCTCGAACTCCCCAAATGACTTTATATCCCGAAATTTCTTGAAATTTCTGGATTCCACAAATTCTTTAACTTTCCTAAATTCCCTAAAATTTCCTAAATTTTCTAATTATTTAGAATTTTATACGAAAGGATATCGTATTAATCAGCAAACCTGTATGATCTATGCTCCTAGCCGGGTGTGCATACCGAAAGAACGGTCCGACTAAAAGAATGGTTCGCTTAGACTACGAACGCCATTTCAGATATACACCCCAAGACAGGTTTTGTTAAATCGAGGTACCGATATCTTTTTTCAGAATTGAGTTCACCGAGCTAAGCTCAGTAATATATGCACGCACGTTTCTATTCTAATGGACGACCTTCCAGAAACCGATATCCTGATTCACCCCAACCTCGTTATACCCCTATTCTGCCGTATCCTATTCCTCCAGGTCATCAAATTAAAAAGGTAAACACTCGTAAGCTTTTTTGC
>JAAAKG020125797.1:0-14884 GCA_010014905.2 Druon quercuslanigerum
CGACCCCGAAAACATAAGAGTACACTGGTCTCGCTTCTGGGACAGACCACTTTTTTTTTTTGTGGTGCTGTGTAATTATTTAATATCCGCAGATAACAATTTGTATAAATATATGTTTGCATTCTAGCCCAATTGCCATCCGTTTCTAAACTCTATATTAAAAATGTTGGTTATATCTTCTGTCGCGGGCCGTTTATATAATAATTTTCAACCAAATTGAGTAAGACCCTTTAATTGCCCTTTCAGACGAGCACTTAGGCGTAAACAAACAAAAGCGGAGCAGGCTCTAACAGGTTTGCTCCCACCGGCGCAATAGAAGCGTTTTACTGTTGTTACATTATAAATCAAATAGTTCAATTTTGCAAGAAAGATACGATTTTTTAAGAAAAAAGTTTAACGTTCATATTATATTCGAATTTTTAGCTAGACAGCTGAATCTGTAATTTACAAAGATGAATATTCATCTGTAAAAATTTATTTTCTACTTAAAATAACAAAACCTGGAATATTTTAGAAAACAGTTAATTAATGAAAACATTCTTTGGAATTAGAATGGAATAATTGTATCTAATATTTACGTAAACTTTACAAAATATCATCAGTTCCGAAAACACGAGTCTGAAGAAAAGCCCTTGGCTCAGAAAAAATATTCAGAGAATTTTAATTATCAAGCACAGCAAGCTTAATCGCGGAACTGATCACGAAAGTCGTACCGAGGAGCTCCTCAGAATGAAGTTAATACATTATTTTTGTGTTTTGAAAACAAATAATAAAATAAATTTTTTGCCTGCTCAAAATTTTATATTTACTTAATTTAATTTTTGGTTTTCTTGATATGGGTGTTGTATAAAAACTTAAACGTTGGTGATTATTTTTTTTACAAATGTTTTTATATTTTGATTTGATAATGATAAAAATAAAATGAAATGGAAATTAAATGGAATTACAAAAAATGAGAAAAAATGAGAATTCGGTTGGTTGCCTTTCAACTTTTCTTTCCTCTTTTTTATTTTCATCCGAAACAGAAATTTTTTTATTTTCTTCTTCAGACAGTCTTTTTCTTTTTTCACGTTGCAATGAAAACATTTTTAAGTGCTTGTCTAAATTTGGTTGTTGTATTCTTGGTTTTATTTACAGGACTTTCGCACATTAACTTAATAATCGATTATTGATATCAAGCAAATCATACCCAGAATGAAATTTTCTAGAATATTACCAAGCGCCCAGCGCTCTATCCAAAAGAACAGTGCCTGTAGTGGCTACCTATAATTTAGGAATCAGTCCCGAATCAGTCGAGAAAGATTTTTTCGATCCTGGATGTTTGATTTTCACATTTGAATTACCGGTTTCAAATTTTATTCATAAAACCGGATGAATTGTTCAACCAAAAAGATAATTTATTATATAAGAAGATTTGTTTTTGACTCATAAAAACGAATTTTTTACCAAATATTTGAATTTTATAATATAAAAGATGAACTTAACACGAATCCGTTCGCAGAATTGAGACTGCACGTCAGGATTTGCAAATATTAAAAAAATGGTAAAAAAAACTAAAATTTCTACATAAATATCGTCCCCAAACCTACAAGCCCCAAATTAACGAAATTTCAACCCACAAACAAACAAACCCCTAACTTATAAATCGCAAACCCCAAACCAGCAAACCCTCAACCCACAAGCTCCATATAAACTGTGATGCTACTTTTTCAAATAAAATGAAAACTTAATTTGAAGGTCTCTAAAGAGCGCACATGGCACCCTAATTAAACAAACTAAATCACACGAAAGGTATTTCTTAGGATAACTTTTTTACAGGGGACACTCTTGCACTTAAATAAACCTAAATTTTTTATTGCCAGTCCTTACTTGGGACAAAGGCAAACCAATTAAATGTAAGTGAGTGAGATACGATAAAGATGAACGAAGTCTATGTTCTAAACGCAAAAGGGGGACCTCACTGAATGCTAAGCGTTTCAGGCTAAACGATAAACGTGAACCTCACTACTTCAATTAAAAGGGTCAACCTTAACTCAAAACACGCGATGATCCAGGAGAAGAGATAAAAGATAAAGAGGATCCAACGGATATGATAATGAACAAAAAAATAGTATATATATATATATATATAACTTGAAATCGGTAGAGGGGAGAGTACGTAATTACAAAGCTCGCATTTGCAAAAACTTAATTAGAATCAGTTTATTTAACTTTCAACAAAAGTTTAGTGCGATATTAACACAGGTGATTTGGAGCGGTTATCATAAAATAACAATCAATAACAAAATATTTACTTTTTCCAAATATAAAACTGAGTATGCTGTTTTCGTACTAAGAGCAATAACAAGTGTCACAAAATGTTGTCGTTCGTCGTCGAAATAAAATTATATATCCACATCAAATTGTGGCTATCGAGATCGACTTAAAGATAAATACGAACATAGAATGGTGGGGATCGATTTTAAATTAAACTTAAATTTTAGTATACATTTGTGGAGGATCAAGAAAGTCACTTCAAACAATAGTAAACTGCGCATGTCGGTACTCACAATAAACGGGCAAAACCGACACTGGCTTAAATAAAATAGCTTTTGTTTGGAATTTCGGTATTTTAATAGAATGAAAGAGAAACATGAAAACGATAATATATTATAGATATATATATATAAATATATTATAATATATTTAGTACAAAAAAATTAGATGAGCCGGCAGGAGTTATGAGACATTTCGGTATTCAATACAAAAAGTTCATATGGGCCAGTTGAAGGTAATAGGACATTTCGGTATTTAATACTACAAATTATTTAGGGCCGGTAGAAAATAATAACACATTTCGGTATTTGATACGACAAATTGATATGGGCCGTTAGAAGATAATAACACATTTCGGTATTTATTACAACAAATTTATATGGGCCGGCAGAAGGTAGTAACACATTTTGAAGACAAACAATTCAGAGTAAATCGGCACTTCAGACCAACAAATGGTTTATAGAATAATATTGTGACCGATCACTTCAAAACAAAAATAAAAGGTAAATTAGTGATAGTAGAGCCAAGGAGTACAGAGCTAGGCGTCCCTAAGGGACTAGACACAAAGTAAATAAAACAACTTAACTAAACCATCTAAAGAAAACGAGTTCCTACCTTATAACAATGGAAGACAGGCTTCGTGGTGACGATGGGAGTTCACAGACGCTAATGAGAGCGATTCTCGTACTTACTTTTGTATTAAAGGAACGCAAGGGTCACATGATTTGAAGGAAGGGCTGACGCGCGGGAACTTAATTTTCCAATTCGCAACGATCGCGAGAGAGATAACTGATGAGGCCCGCTTCCTATTCATCCATTCGTTCATTTTTTCTTCTCTTCCCCAGTTCTTATCAGCCACCGTTGTGAAAAAGGCATGAATCACTGCTTTAATGCTTTCTAGGGCCGGACGTATCCTGATGTAGGTGGAGAACAAGGAGCCCCTTTCTCCTTACTGCAGGTGCGGAGTGGGCTCTTCGATGCTGTCGATAAAATAAAAAAAACAATAGGCATTAAAGCCAAGGAATGCCTGTGCACAACGATACATCCAAGTAGATAAAAAAAATGCAGGCAAAACTACCTCTTTCGTGGAAAATTTCATAATAACTACCTTGATCTACTCTCAACAGGAACGTGCCTTTTATCTCGGTTGACCAATATTCAATTTTTGCGATCCCTACCATCCTTTATTGGCAGTACATTCAATGCTGCCAAGGATGTCAAAAGAGGTTGCCGATAACAAAGTTAATCCAAACTATCCTATATTAGTAGAACTGACTATTCTACCCCGGATGTCTGTCGGATTAGCGATAAGAAATCCAGGAGTTTATGTGGGAATCGTGGAATTGAAGATATGATGAAGTCGAGACGGCGATGGATCTTGATCAAACGTTTGCGTGGGCGGTAGAAATCCTTATAGCTCTCACTCGAGACTGCGGCATTAAAAAAGTACACACAAATTAAAACAGCGCTAGATCTTTAAAATTAATAAAAACCAAAAAAAATCGTGTACCATAGAGTAACAAAATCAGAAAAATAATAAAAACATAAATAAAATAAATATAATAAATTAAAATCATAACAGAATATAGGAGTGCCGAATTTCTCTACTCTCGGCGTAAACACGAGAGCTTTATCATCATCAAAAATTTATTTAAAAGAGAATTTGTGAGTTGCAGAAAATCTGCAACGTCACAAAACAAACTCGAAACAGTAACTTAGGGTTTTCTGTTGATTTTGTATCAAAATGTTATAGATCATGACAAAACAGTATACAACTCTTGCTTTTCAAATGCTTTGACTAATTTTGATAAATCTTGGATACAAAATACATTGTCCGCTTATTGTGGGACATTTCTTAGAGAATGACAGAATGGAGATAAAACAAAGACACGTTTCAGTTTTTCTATGTTTTGGCGAGAACCTGTAAATCACGTAGATGACTGTTGTTTCTGTTTAGTATCTACAATTGGATTTCATGAAAAAAATAGATCTGATATTACAAATCTCTCGGTCGCTTCTGTTTCAATGTTAAATCCAGTAACCATTCTTAAAGCCTGAGTTGTTCTACAAATAGTACAGATGGTGAATCTAATCTTAACGAAATCGATGACGAAAACAGAAAATATTTTAAAATTCAACCAATATGGACCGAATCATCCCGCAAGAGATTTAGGACTTTCAAAAGAAAACCCTGAGTTTTTCGCATCCACGCCAAAAGGAAAAGGACTTCTTACAAAAAATACTATAGTATCTTTTAATAGAAAAAGTGGCAAACCTTTTAGGCGTTATTTACCTTACGATCTCTTATTTGTTTTTTGTAATGATATTAAAGGTTTTATTTCTGAGCTTAATTGCATAAATTACAATCTTGATGGTTGGCGGTTGTCTCTTGATTCATCTACACAACGTTTTAAAGTAGTATTATTGCACAACGGAAATGTGTATCGGTCTCTGCCGCTAGCATATTCTAGAAACTTAAAAGAGAGCTACAATGATCTTCAAGCTTTTAACATTTCCTCTTATTTTATGGAAATTAAATAGGCGTGAACGCGCTAATCATTACATAAAATAAGTTAGAACAGCTCGTCAAACTTCAACATTAGGTTCAAAGAATGTATTACATGATCCATTTGTAAACACAACAAAGATACTTTTACCATCTTTGCAAATTAAACTTGAAATGATCAAGAAATTTAATAAATCTGTGAAATTAAATGACAATGATGCTTTCAACCATCTCTTTATCAAGTTCCTAAGCTTATGTTAAGCAAAAATTGATAAGGGAGTTTTGAATAGAACTGAAATAAGGGCTCTTATACATGACGAAGAGTTTTAAAATAAAATGACAACAGTTAAACTTTCTGTTTAGACCGGCTTATAAAATGTATTAAAATATACTAGGGATACCAGGGTGTTTGGAATGAAAATATGATAGCTAATTACTGCTGGAGCCTACAACGTTATCCTAAATTACCACATAAACGAAGACCTATTCGTAGATCGTTTGAAACAAAAAAGACAGACTATTCCAAAAAGAAGCAATGAGAATTTTAAAAATCGAGTTTTAAAGAGCAAATGTCGTAAGAAGCAAGGGGACTTACGCTAAACAAGTACCCCCTCATGAGAAGCGCGGGGACTTCGAATAGTATTAGAAGAACTTGACCAAAGTAGCAGATTTAGTCAGACTTCAAAACTTCATATACCCTGACTCTAAGCTCAATTCTCCAAATTTTATTCGCCAACAAACTCATAAACCCCAAACTCCAGAACCCAAATTCACAAATCTCAAACCCACCAATCTGAACTCGAAAAACTATAATAACTCACATCTTGTAATACCAATTGTGAAATAGGTATAATTTGGGGTTGGTGGGTTTGGAGCTTGTTATTTGGGGTTTGTGGGTTCGAGGTTTGTAGGTTTGTGGATATAAGGCTTGTGTATTTGGACTGTGTTGTTTTGGAGATTGTGGGTTTGGAGCTTCTTGACTTGGATTGAATGGATTCGTGTTAAGCGATGGCCAAAACATAAAGTGTACCTATTAGAATCCTAGTACCACAGACTACTAAAACCATTTTGTGTTCCTGTCCTCAGAATTATTTGAACTCACGAAAAAATTTAATATCTTATTTCTTGTTTTAGAGTTAGGTTCGCAGTTTGAATGTCTACCTAACGGTGCCCCCATTCCTCAAGTTTCTCGTGGCGGATCTTCTTCTTCTTCTGAAAGACAGCATTCTTCTGAAAGGCATTCTGTTCCTGCCGAGCACCCTATTCGTCATAGGACCACGCCTCGTCATATCGGGCCAAATGAGCCTTTTTCCAGATGTATAGCTGCTCCTACAATTCTTCCTTCTCCTGATGGAAAAGTAACTGGAGTTGAACAATTAAGATTTATTCAGCTTATTTCCCGTAAAAATCCGCAACGAATATTTGAACTTCGAAGATACACATTTCCTGTGAATAGACAATTACAAATGAGAATATGTAGCAACGTTTACGATCATGTTCCAACCAACGAACAAATTGTTTTATCAACATCGAATAGCGACGTCTTTGCAATATTAGAGAGTGAAACTGTTTTCGCTGGTATATATGCAAAAAATATATGTTTTTATCCAAGACGGTCAAAAATAAACATGTCAAGTGGCAGGGTGACGCCATTAACCGATGAAGAAATTAATGAAATTCCAGTAGGCTCTCGCCGCCCAATAACAACGTGTTATAAAGTGATCCATGCTTAGAAATTGTGAACCAAACTCCTTTACACCTATACAAAAAAGTGAAAACGAAATGTAATGTTTGAGAAATATAATCGGATCAAAATGTTTCATGTAACTGGTAATTTTATTAAAAATACTGTGTTATGGTTCTCACAGCATTCACCTATCACCAGTGCCCCTATTTTTAGTCAGTTTTTATCAGTAAAGAATTGACTAAATAAAATAGTAGGTATCAATAAAAATAAATTATCAGAGATATCAGAATTATTCACCAATAAAAAAAATATAAAAAATTTGTCACGAGAGTTGAAAACGATTGTGCGGTGGCGCTAGTAGTAACTTTGTTCTGCAAACCCTGCAGTGACTGAGGAGAAATATTGTATGGATATTTAGAACCTATTAAAAATAATAAAAAAATAAATAACGAATACAAAAATTAATGAAAAAAATTGCCGAAAATCTATACTATTACCGAATTATGAAACTTGCCAAATTTAACTTAACAAACAGATTCTGAATTGACGGAAAAATAAAATTCCTAATTTAAAAATACCCGAAACTAAATTTAATCGACTTATAAAATAAGCGGATTATGAAATATCTAAAAATATTTTAATTCTCCAAATTTATAACTAATGAACATAGTTTAACCGTTTACAAATTATTTTTGGTGATTAAATATTTATGAAAATTTAACAATTTATTTATTTTATAATCAGGGTTAATTTATATTTAATTTAATTCATATTTTCGGCAATTTTTTGGTATAATTAGTGGTTTTACTGTTCATTTTTTTGTAACTTTCCATCATTTTTTAAATCAAACATATAAATATATGTAAATCTTTAAAATCCCAACTATCTTCAATGAAAGAGTGAGTCATACCAGAAATAGGTTTTAACATTTTTGATAAAAATTTGGCTAAATTGTAAATAGGTGATCCTATAAAAGACACTATTATTCTCCATTATGTTCAGTTTTATAAACTTTCGAAAGAGCATAATCCTTATCAGGAACTGTTTTGTTATAATCATTTCTATTAGCAGCAAGTAAAATATTAACTTTGTCATCCTTAACAAAATCTTTATGGTCATTTAAAATTTTTTAACTGTTTCGTTTTCAATCGTTTCGTCCTCAACATCCTCAACGTCCTCAATCCATTAATTTAAAGACAGAAAAACTCAATATAACTCAATGTTACCGTAGTATAATAAATTAAATATTCAAATTCCTAAATACCTTGTCGCGCTATTTTCGTTAAAATTGAATTTAGGCCCTCTGCAGAGGAAACTTTGTACTATATATCTAACATAATTAATGTTTAATTTCCTGTCACCATTATTGTGATTAATTGTGATTTCGCTTGGTTGAATTTTTAAAAAATGTAACCCTAATTATTGGGAGCCTCTTTGTTTTTTGTTTTTTTTTCTTAAAAAATTATGGATTTGAAAGTGGTATCAAAAACCGTTAAAACATTTTTTTATCGAACCACAATATTGACGTTCTAGAACTGTATAAAATATGAAGTTAATTAATTTTTGCATGATATTATTTTCTCTAAGACACTCCTAATTTGTTTAAATTAGAAAACTTTTTTTATATTAGTTTTGTTTTGTGTATAATTTGGCTGAGAATAGCCGATAGATTGCGGTCGAAACGTCGCATAATGCAAGTTTTTAAATTTTCCAGAAGTTTTAATTTTTATTAACAAGCGATTTTTCGTGAAATTAAGTTTTATTGTGATAACCTAAATTAAACTGTAAATTACAAAACTTAATTTTAATCAAAACTTATTAAAGTGAACAATTTTGCCTTTTTTGGAAATGCTCATGTTAAAAAAAGAAGTAACGCTTAATATTTAACAAATGCTTAGTGCTAGTATTTATCGAGCGAAATAAGCACTTTAATTTTTAGGTTAGATCTTAATTCCCCCAGCCGGAACTTCATTCTGCTAACTACAAAAACTCAGAAAAAGTATTAATCAGTTTTTTTCACAATTCTGCAACTATGCTACTTAAGTATTAACGCCACTCTAGCGGCTGAAAAAGTCTGACTTTTAAAATTTAGTTAGGGAGTATTAAAAAAGTAATAGGATTTTTTTTAGACGGTTTTTTAAAAACATTTTAAAATAATAAACAAAAATGTTAATTTTTATAGAAAATGGATATAAAATAGTCACTTGAAGATAGTTTTCTTGTAAAGAATATGGCCTGAACCGAAAACTCTAAAAAAATTATAATCTGTATACTGTTGGCTATAGAACTACGGAAGATACTTCTAAAATCAAATTTTGAAACAATAGTGAATTTAAAATAAATGAATCGATTTTTTTTAAATAAGCAGTGTCATGATCATTTATTTCAATCTGATTTTTAGTTTTAATTTTATGTTTAATTTTTTTCCTTTTTGAATTTCTAGGCTAGGACTACCAGATTTATTTATCAAAACGAGCAGTTTTTCAAAAAATAAGCAGGTTACCTAAGACTTCTGCTTAGAACCACATTTCCCCATCGAAGGTGTATTTCCAACACCCGGACTTCCAGATTTAATTATTACAACTATTGCAATATAATTATTACAAATCTGGAAAACCCATCCTGGTATCTCGAATTTTGATTCTTGACTTCAAAAACTAGACGACCAGACACAAAAAAATTAATCATATGCATTATTTTTTAAAGGTTTGATACATACAAGGATTTTCACTAGATTCATGAGCGCGACCCTCTGTACAATTTAATTATAATTGGTTCGCAAATCTAGTGAATTTTTAAAATAAATGAAGCTCAGGAAAAGTTCCGATCGACCCATTTGAATAACCTCTAAATGATTCCTTTTTTTAAATTTCTTAAATTGCTAACATTTTTGTAGAGTATGTTTATATTTCTGTTAGAAATAATTGAGTACCATTGTGAGAAGTTTTTAATAATCTCAGGAGTAAATCTTGGATTATTTTATACTGTTTGGTCAATTTTGAAAACAGGTTATTAGAGACAGACAAGTGACACTTATGGGTTAAAATTATATAACAGTCTTTGAGGTTATGTAATAAGTCATGTGATACTGTAAGCCCGGGGAAATGCACAAATTTTTAAATTTTATTATAAGAAATAAGATTGTGATATACAATACTTGAACGTTAATCTTTTATCTTTGTTTGGTTCAATATTAAAAATTTTAATGTCTTAATATTAAAATTAAAATTCTGAGAGATTGTCCAATATATATTATATATATAGCTTTACAATCCAGACACGCTATTCTGTAGACATTAAATTTAGAAAAGAAAATTTGGATGAAATTAAAATCACATTAATACGAAATAATTATCCGCTACCGTATGTTAAAGGACTCTCTGAAAGTTTGAAAAATTCGCTATAGAAATTTAACATTAATGTTTATTTTAGAAATAATAACATTATTAAAAAAATTTACCTAATCAAAATAATATTGATACTTCTGAAAACTAGAGTCTCTGAGCACAAAAGAGATTGCAGATTAGGAAATTTAAACCCAGGTCTATCGCAACATTGTTGACTTTCATACCATTATTTTAATTTTGGTTTTAAAAATATTAAAGTTTTAGCTAAAGAAAAAAATACATACAAAAGACGAATATTGCAATCCATATTTATAAATGAATATCGCAATATTTCTTTTTCTGTTCAAAATTCTGAGAAAAACTTTATCAAAAACTTTAATAAATAGCATTATAATAAATTTATTTTGATCAATAATTCGTTCATTTGTATTTTTTATTTTTAAAAAAGTTTTGTAACGTTCAGCTGGATTAAGTTTTTAAACAAGTCTATGTGGTATATATTTTTAATAAGGTATTTTTACAATGTCTAAATTTTCGCTGTGAAATCTACTACTGAGAATTGTATTCCTCTGTCGACTTAACCAATAAAGACACCAATTTTATTACACACTGGACGATGTGAAGCAAAGTTAAGAAAACGTCCTGACCATTTAGTTAAAATTTCATTTATACTATTTCAAATGTTCAGTCTAAAAAATTAATTTTATTTTTGTTTGCTGATTCTATGGGTTATTTTAAGTTTTTTTTAATTGTAATAAAAGGTAATTTTATATTTTAAATTATATGAAATTCCTGTTTTAAAACTTTTCATTACTATGTTTGCAACTTCTGCAGAAATGCGTGATTCCATAGGAAGTCCAAAAATTTGTTTATAAAAAACATTATTGAATTTGCAATAAGATTGAGTTTTAGCTACGATTTTTTGTAGAAATTATATTGATTTTCATTAATAATTTTATTATTTTTAAGTTTTGTTAGTAGTAGTGTGCTTTATCATTTACAAGTTGGGAGACTTTTATGATATAATCTTGTTTATTCATTATATTGCTTACAATACTTTTATCAGCTGTTCTTAATATAATATCTTTATTTGTTTCTAAAAAATTTTGGTTTTTTCAATTGTTTGCTTTTCTTTAAAATCTATTGTATTGGATTTAGAATTATAAATCCAATTTTGTGTCCAATATAAAATTCGATTTCTGATGTTATTTTGATTATCTACTGCAATAGGTTATATTGAATATACAAGGTTAGTGATAATTTTTTTTAATACAACATTTTTTTATCAAAAGAAATACCAAATTTACCTCCAAGACTTATCAATTCTTTTATCTCTCTAGGCTTATGTTTATCAGTATTTGATAAGCCATTCATTTTGATTTGTTACTATTTCACATTTTTGCTGTAATCGGAAATTATTTGTCCAGTCTTGTAGATTGACAAAAAATTAACTAAAAGTTTTTCTAATAATTTTTTTTTTTTTAATAATTAAACTGGTTTTGAATGTTATTAATACCTTTTAGGAAAAGCATCTTATGTTGAGATTTAAATTCTTAATAATATAATTAGCTAATGTATTATAAAAAATGCTAAATTTTTCTCCTAGGCTGAAAAAGTACCCTAAATCATCAGGTTTTCTGATGGTAAAGTTTTCATTCGTGATTTCAAATTTCAGGATTCTAATTTTAAAACATAGGCAATATTTGTTAAAATATCTTTTACATCTAGGGCCATTAAAATCAATATATGGTTCAAATTAATAATATGTGCTGGAAGGTATCCCTGTGACCGGCATCTCAGTAGAAAACAGTTTTGATTACTTAGATAAGATTTTATTTTCTCTCATTCAATTCTGTTCTCGGGCAGAAAATTAAACATTTTGGTTGGAAATTTATCTTCCCTGGTCGAAAACTCCAGTGTTTGGTTGAAATTGCAATATTATTCGACTTTTAATCTCAATTATACGATACCTAAATCAACATTAATTAGAAGTATTGGCTCCCTTATTATTCTACGAAAACAAGGTAGAAAACCTTGGTTTTCAATCGGAATATGTTCAAATAGTGAACGCCTTATATTAGAGGATTATTTATTACATCAAACTCTTGTCTATGGTAAATATTGTATGCTAAGTAACTAAGATAAAATCGTGTGATAAAAATCAGTGGTATTAGCTTCAGGGGCAATCCATATACCAAATTCGTAATTAGCAAAAACATTGATTACTTTCTTCACTACATGTGAAAAATGAGAATGGTTTATACTCTGGTCTCCAGCTTGGCAATTGTCCTAAATTATATTGGTGAATATAATAATATTATTATAACTTGTGTAAATTTCTGCACATAACAATTTCTCGAAATATATTGTCATTCCAGCCCAATTGCTGTCCTTTTCTAAACTCCATATTAAAAATTTTATTTATAATTTGTTTTACGAGTTGTTGATACAAAGAGTTTTAACGAAATAGTTGTGTTACCAATTAAGTAGTTAAATTCTCAACTAAAAGAGACGAATTATCGACAATAAAGTTGAATCTTTAACGTAAGAGTTGAATTTTTAACCAGATACCTAAATCTTCAACCTACAAAGATGAATTAATATTATGAAAATGTATCACTTTTTTCGGTCTCTTATTTTTTCCTTTCCGTTTTATGTCCCCCATTCGGTTTTAGTGTTTCGCTTTACCCTTCACCTTTTTAAACTTTCCCTGTTCCCTTCAACCTTTATTTCTTTTTCCTATTTTCTCCTCTAATTTTTTATTTCTCCCTTTTTATTTCCACCCTTTCCCTTCCTCATTTCCACTTCTATTTTCCTTTTCTCTATTCCCCTTGACCTTTGCCCGTTTGACCCTTTCGCAGTTCGTTTTCCTAGTCTTCCCTTTCACCTTTTATTTTACCCTCTTCCCCATTTCCTCTTCTTCCTTACCCTTTTCATCCTTTCTGGCTTCATCCCTTTTTCTTATTTCCTTTTAATCTTTCCCTTTTCAGCCTTTTCTCGTTCCCTTTACGCGTTTTATCTTTTTCTCATTTCTTCGTTTCCTTATTTCATTTTGCCTTTGCCCCTTTTTCCTGAACTATTTTCTCCTTTTTCCTTGTATATTTTTCCTGAATACACTTTTTTTCGTGGTTTCGATACTCGTGTGGGCTATGTAACGCTTTCGTTACAGGGACATGTTTTACAGTTGAGTCCGATTGCAAATGTTCGTACATAAGTGAATTTCCTGAAGTAGTGGAAAGGTATCGAGCAGTCCTAATAATTTTTGACATCGGACCGATTTCCTGCCTCATTCTTTCGTACTTTTCTAATTTTGTAGAAGTTCGGTAGAAAGGAGACTAGATTGCATGTAGAAATTGTATAGAAACATTTTAGTAAAATTCTATAGACGTTCTCCTTTTTAAACCGTACTTCTTCCCCCTTTCCCTTTTCAAACTTTCCCTGTTCCCTTCAACCTTTTTTTCTTTACCCCATTTCCCCCTCTAATTTTTAATTTTCCCCTCTACATTTTCACCCGTTCACATTTCCACTTCTATTTTTTCGCTCTATTTCCCTTTACCGTTTCTCTCTTCACCCTTACGCCTTTCTGTATTTCCGCATTCCCTTTCCGGTTTTTCTTTATCTTCTTTCCTTTTGCATTGAACCATTTCTCTTTTTCTTTTTCAAACTTTCCTCGTTTCCTTTACGCTTTTTCTCCTTTTCCCATTTCCGCCTTTCCTTACTTTGTTTCCCATTTTATCCTTTTCCCTGGACTTTTTTCTCCTTTTTTATTTATAACATAAAAGATGAACTTTTAATTAAAGATATCAATTTTTAACAAGAGCGCCTAATATGCATGCATCAGTAATTTTCACTTTTCCCGCGTTACAGAAATTATTATGGACAAACGTATTTTCTATTCTAAAAGTGCAAAAGTAATATATAATCCTAAAAATCAACGACAAACATGTTTTACAAGCAGAACAAGTTTAATCTGTCACATTGACATCATAAGTAATATATAAAGAGAACAAACAACTAAAGAGCGAGTTAAACTTGAGGGGATTTAATCTTGACAAGAGAAATAAATTAGAGGAAGATTATATGGATTTTAATTTTAACAAATGTTAAACTATTCTACTTCTAGAAATGGTGCAATAAATTTGGAAAAAATTTAAATAAAACTTTTACCAGAAGCTTCCCGAGTAGGCTGCAGCGAAAAAAGCAACATTGTGCGTCCAGCAAACGTCTGGGTGCGGAAAAGTGACTCAGTCCAATCCGAAACTCAGCGCACTTTGAAATTTTAAAGTCGGATAATATCTTCAGTCTGTTCTTCAAACCTCCTGACAACATCGGTGAACGTCAGCCCTCGTTGGCAAAACGTTCGGACCAAAATCTTTTGGAGGACCAAATATAGGGCACTGTACAATGTCTCCCTTTGCTAATTTCGACATGCTGTGGCATACAAACCAAAAAGGGGAGTGCAGGCAGAACCAGAATCTCTACCACCAAAAGAACCAACGACGAGACAATAAGAAAAAGAAACAATAAAGACAATGTCAACTAGCTCCTGCGAGTGAACGAACATTAGGCGTGAGCCGAAAGTACGAGCCATTGACAGGTTCTGACAAGTCTCGACAACGCTTGACCAGAGGGAGGGGAGAGGGGAGAGGAGAAGGAGACCGGTGACCGGGGAGCGGTTCAGATTTAATGTAGAGGTGGCACAGACGCTCGTGTGCTCGTAGACAGACATGAGCCAGGGACCGCACAATTATTTAAGCGTTTTACTCGAAAATACGCAATTTTGAGCCATTTCCCCCTCCATGAGGATTG
>JAAAKG020125808.1:0-14884 GCA_010014905.2 Druon quercuslanigerum
TTAAGATTTATCAATATTTTAACAATATTGATATAGACCAGTAGACAAACAAAATTAACATCTAATATTAATAAGAAAATAAAACTGTTTGGTAGAAATTTATATTTTTTTAATTAAAAATTAAAATTTTTTTTTTTGAAAATTCAATAAGAAAATTGCTTCTTTTGTTCGTTTAAAAATTTATCTGTTTTTGTTGAAATTTGAACCATCACATTTTTTATTGAGAATTTATCTTTTATGGTTGAAAAGCAAACCTACGAAGTTCAGAGTTTTACTAGGCTATTCAACATTCATTTTTTGGTGCATTTATTATTTTATTAAAAAATTCTTATTTTTTGAAATGATGATTCCACTGTTTGATAGAAATATCTTCTTTTTTAGATTAAAAATTTAAAAATTTGAAAGAAAATTAAATGTTTTTTTAAGATTAAAAATATAAATATTTAGTAGAGATTTTTTTTAGATTTAAAATTCAAAATTTTAATAGAAAATTCAACTATTATGTTTTAAATTTAACTATTTTTTTTTAATTTATTTTTTGAGATTGAAAATATAACTGTTCGGTAGAAATTTATATTTTTTCATTAAAAATTTAAAAATTAGATAGAACATTCTACTATTTAGTTGAAAATTTAATACGAAAATTTATTTATTTCAGTTTGACAATTTAAAAATTATATTGAAATTTCAATTTTTTTTTTAAATTCAATAAGAAAATTCATATTTTTGTTCGTTTGAAAATTTCTCTGTTTTGGTTGAAATTTGAACTATCACACTTTTTATTGAGAATTTATCTTTTATGGTTGAAAAATCAACTACGAAATTAGAGTTTTACTAGGCTACTCAGAATTCATTTTTTGGTGTATTTATTATTTTTTTGGAAAATTCCTATTTTTTGATTGACGATTCCACTGTTTGATAGAAATATCTAATTTTTAGATTAAAAATTTTGAAATTTGATAGAAAATTAAATGATTTTTTTAAGATTAAAAATATAACTATTTAGTAGAAATTTTTTGTAGATTGACAATTAAAAAGCTTGATAGAAAATTCATCTATTTTGTTGTCATTTTAACTGTTCTGTTGAAAACTCAAAAAAAAATGGTTAAAAATTCTTTTTTTAATATTAAAAATATAACTATTTAGTAGAAATATTTTTAGATTTAATGTTAAAAATTTTAATAGAAAATTCAACCATAATGTTTTGAATTTAACTATTTTTGTGAAAATTTAAAAAGATTTTTGTTAAAAATTAGATAGAAAATTCTACTATTTGGTTGAAAATTCAATAAGAAAATTTATTTATTTTATTTTGACAATTTAAAAGATTGTCTGAAATTTTTTGGGTTGACAATTCAACTGTTTGGTAGAAATATCTTTTTTTTTTGCAGATTTTTTTTGCAGATTGAAAATTAAAAAGCTTGATAGAAAATTCATCTATTTTGTTGTAATTTAAAATGTTTTGTTGAAAATTGAAAAAGACTCTTGTTGAAAATTCATTTTTTAAGATTAAAAATATAATTATTTAGTAGAAATTTGTTTAGATTGAAAATTCAAAAGTTTAATAGAATAATAATAGAAATTTAAATTTTTTTGTTGAAATTAAATTTTTTGCTGAAAATTCGTCTTTTTTGGTTGAAATTGGAACTATCACATTTTTTATTGAGAATTTATCTTTTATGGTTGAAAATTAAACTACGTTGTTCAGAGTCCTATTAATCTATTCAAAATTTATTTTTTGGTTTAAAGATTTACTATTTATTTAAAAATTGATAAATTGGGATTAAAAATTCAACTGTTTAATAGAAAAGTCTTTTTTTTATTTGAAAATTAAAAAATTAAATAGAAAAAAAAATTATTTAGTTGCAAATTCCATGAGAAAATTTATTTTTTTACATCGAAAATATAACTGATTGGTATAAATTTATATTTTTTTCATTAAAAAATTAAAAATTAGATAGAAAATTCTACTATCTGGTTGAAAATTCAATAAGAAAATTTATTTATTTCAATTTGACAATTTAGAAATAAGATTGAAATTTCCATATTTTTTTTTGAAAATTTAATACAAAAATTAATATTTTTGTTCGTTTAAAAATTTATCTCTTTTGGTTGAAAAATCAACTACGAAGTTCAGAGTTTTATTAGGCAATTCAAAATTCATTTTTTGATGTATTTATTAATTTATATAAAAATTCCTATTTTTGGGTTAACGATTTAACTGTTTTGTAGAAATATCTTTTTTTTAGATTGAAAATTTAAAAATTTGATAGAAAATTAAATTATTTTTAAAAATTAAAAATATAACTATTTAGTAGAATTTTTTTAGCTTGAAGATAAAAAAGTTTTAAAAAAATTACACTATTTTCTTGTAAATTTAACTATTTTGTTAAAAATTCATTTTTTAGATTGAAAATATAACTTTTTTGTATAGAAACTTATATTTCTTAGATTTTAATTTTTTGTTGGAAATTCAATTATTTGCTGAAAATTTGTCTTTTCTGGTTGATTTTGGAACTATCACATTTTTTATTGAGAATTTATCTTTTATGGTTGAAAATTAAACTACGCCGTTCAGAGTTCTATTAATCTATTCAAAATTCATTTTTTGGTTTTAAAGATTTACTATTTATTTAAAAATTCCTATTTTGGGATTAACAATTCAACTGTTTAATAGAAAAGTCTCTTTTCGATTGAAAATTAAAAAATTTAATAAAAAATTAAATTATTTGGTTGCAAATTCCATAAGAAAATTCCTTTTTTTAGACCGAAAATATAACTGTTTGGTATAAATTTATTTTTTGTAGATAGAAAATTTATTTCTTTTTGTTTGAAAATTCATCTTTACTGGTTGAAATATGAACGATGACATTTTTTTATAGAGAAGTTATCTTTTATTTTTAAAAATTCAAATACGCAGTTCAGAATTTTAATAATTCATTAAAAATTCATTTTTTGCTTTTAATGATTTATTATTTTATTTGAAAATTCCACTGATTGGTTCAAAATTAACTTTCTCGTTGAAATTTCATATTTTTTTGGTTGAAAATTTAACTGCTTGATTCAACTGTTTGATAGAAAATTCTTTTTGTTTGGTCTTAAAAATTGAACCATTTGATATTAAATTTAACTATTTGGTTTGAAATTAATTATATTTTTGAAAATTTATCTCCTTAGCTTAAATTTGTTTCGTTGGAAATAATTTCTTTTAGTTTCAAATTTAACAATGTATTTCGAAATAAATTTCTTTTGTTGAAAATTAATCTTCTTAGTTGAAAGTTCATATTTTGTTTAAAAATTCAACCATTAAAAAAACTATTGTGTTTAAAAAGCCCTTTTTCCCCTGAGAGAATTTGGGCCTGTGAAGTCTGGAAAATAATTCTCAGAACGTCAATTGATTTCGAAATAAAATTTCAAAAAGTCATTTTTAATTATTTCATCTCTTGCGCACATTACCAATATTTGCGTAATTTTGAGATAATATTAATTACATGCGACATGTTATCTGCTATGTAAATAAATATTCGAGTATGCTCAGGTGTTAATTTTCGCAGGAGTTTGCGACAGAATATTAATTTAAACCAAGGTTGCACGTAATCATATGAATAATTTTTTTATATTTCTTAGTTGAATCTAAATTCTTATAAATAAAAATATATCAATTTGTATGGGAACGTGAATTTATTATTAGGAGAAGATTTGGGTCGACTTAAAATGAAGAAGTGAACGGAAGGAAGACGAGAGAAGCTGTCAACCTTGCAGACACTTTTTTCCAATTGGCCGTTGGCGCCGTCGTCATGACAGATGCAATGACTCTCTTCTTCGACATTTTGACACTTTTGACAGTTACCAAAAATACCATAACGCAAGCTGGACAACAGGTTTCAATTTTTTCAATTTATAGAAATAAACAAAATTTGAATATTAACTGCGCCCCCCCCCCAGGGTAACAGATCTTAAAATTTGAGAAATTCAAATAAGATTAAAATCAATTTAAAAATCGTATTTAACGTCCAATAATCAAGTTAATGTACAGAATTCCTAAAAATAAAACCAAGAATCCAAGACTAAATTTCGACAGCCACCATAATCCTCTTCCTTCTATTTTCTTATTTTTTTGTATTTTTATTAATATTATTATCAACTCATAATAAAAAAAAAACATTTGTAAAATTAATCACCAACCTTTTCGGCAAAAAAAATTTTGAGCAGGCTGGAACAGCAACGAAACCACGGTGTTTTGAAACAAAGTTTCGTTACAGTTTCTACCTGCTCAGAATTTTTCTTGCCTTGATAAGGGTGCTCTATGAGTGCCAAAACGTTGGTGATTATTTTTTAAAATGTTTTTTTTTAATGTGATCTGATAATAATAAAAATAAAAGGACAAAAGAAATAAAAAAAGGAAGGAGATTTGGGTAATTTTTTTCTTTTATTATTCAGGAAAACTTTGATCTTTTTCCAAATTGCAAAAGGAACATTTTATGGTGGCTGTCTAAATTTGTTCTGTACAATAAAAACATAATATTTATAAAACAAGGAATGTTTTTGAAAATTTCGTATTTTTGGCGGGAGAAGAATTCGAATTATCCTTTAGATAAAAAAAATTTCAGCATATAAATCAATTTTTAACCAAACAGTTGAATTTTTAACAAAAAAGTTAATTTTCAACCAAATATTGGAATTTTCTACCAAAACAGTTGAATTTTTTAACACAAAGAGATGATCTTTGCCTGATAAAGAATTTTCAACTAAATGTGTTAAATTTTAATCCAAAAATGGAATAGTTACATTTTCAGTAAATAATTAATTTTCACCCGAAAAATTTTTTCCTTTAAAAAAATTTCTACATTTTCCACCAAATAATTGAATATTCAACAAAATATTTGTATTTTCAAAAAATAGATTATTTTTTAACCAAAGAGTTGCCTTTTTAACCAATAAATATAAAATTTCTGCTAAAATAGAGACATTTTTTAAACAAAAGGACAAGTTTTCTATAAAACAGTTGAGTTTACAACCTAAAAAATATATATTTAACAGAAAAAGTTAATTTTTAATCAAATAGTAGAATTTTATACCAAAAGGCTAATTTTTAACAAAAATGAAATAGGTTTCAAACAAATTGGTTAAATTTTGAACCAAAAATATGAATTTTGAAATAAAATCATAAATGTTCAATCAAAAAATAAATTCTCAACCAACTTTCAACCAAGTAGTTGAATTTTCAAGAAAAAAGTTACTTTTCAATCAAATGCTTGAATTTTAAACAAAATAGGTGAATCCTCAACCAAAACAGATTAATTTTTAACCAAATATTTTGCATTTTCAACCAAAAAAAATAAAATTTCTACCAAAAGATATGAATGTGAAACTTTAAGGGGCTTTCTACTGAGTTAAATAGTTTTAAGGGACATGAAAGAATTCAGAAAATTTCGAAGGATTTGCTTTAACGTTATCTATAATAGTTTCTGAGATATTCGCAAAAAACTGAAAAAAGTGCATAAAATTTACATAAATTTTATCGCGCTGTAATTCAGGATATATTTACTTTTTGGCCTAAACTATCGGTCCATTTTTCTTATTTTTTATATGAAGAATAACTATCTGAAAAAATGTAATTCCGGATTGTCAGTAACTGAGATATCTTGAAAAATTTGCCCCCTTCCTTTCAATTTCCGAAAACCTGTGGTTCATACTGTTCATAGTATCAGATATTTAATTGTGGAACATAAAACCATCACTCACATTTTATTCGCCTCTGAATTTCATTCAGTTTGGAAATATAAGACGATCAATCACATTGTTATTCCTTTCTAAATCGAGCGCCTTCTGTTCTAGAACTGAGTGAATTTCAGAAACGAATGACAAAATGCCATTGATCGCATTCTGTTTGAGAAGTGTATGAAATTCATGAACAAGTAAGGATGTGATTGATCGTCTCATGTTTTAAAACTGATTGAAATTCATAATAAAGTAACAAATTTAGAAATTTAGAAACAAATAAATATTTAATAGATCGCCTAATGTTTTAGGGTCGTATGAAATTCATAAAAATGTAAAAATGTGATTGATCATCTTCATGTATCTTGATTGATCTCGATTGATCATTATCTGCATAATTTTCAGAAACAGATAATATGCGATTAATCGTCTAATGATTTACAATTGTAAGAAATTCAGAAACGAATGCAATGTGAGTGATCGGCTTCAGTTTTAGAACTGCATGAATTTTCGAAACGAATGACAAAATGTCATTGATGGCCTTATGTTGAAGAAGTGTATGAAATTCATAAACAAGTAAAAATGTGATTGATCGTCTCATGTTTTAAAACCGATTGAAATTCATAATAAAGTAACAAATTGACCTTTCGTCATATTTTTTAAAACTGTGTGAAATTTAGAAACAAATGACCATTTGATTGATCGCCTTATGTTTTAAAAATGAATGGAATATATAAACAAGTAACAATGTCATTGATCATCTCATTTTTTAGAACTACATGAAACTTAGAAATAAATCAGAATTCAATTGATCGTCTAATGTTTTAGGATCGTATGAAATTCATAAAAAAAGTAAAAATGTGATTGATCATCTTCATTGATCTTGAATGATCTCAATTGATAATTATCTGCATGAATTTTAGAAACAAATAATGTTCGATTAATCGTCTTATGATTTACAACTGTACGAAATTCAGAAATGAATACAATGTGAGTGATCGTCTTATCTTTTAAAACTGCATGAATTTCAGAAACCAATAATAAAATGTCATTGATCGCCTTCTATTTGAGAAGTGTATGAAATTCATAAACAAGTAAGAATGTGATAGATCGTATTATGTTTTAGAACTGTACGAAAATCGTAAAAAAAATGGGATTAATCGTTTTATGATTTCAAACTGCATGAATTTTAGAAAAAAATGATAATGTGATTGATCGTCTTATGTTCTAAAACTGCACCAAATTCATAAACAAGTAAAAAATTGGTTGATCGTCTTATGTTTTAGAACTGTATGAAATTTATAAATAAGAATCAATGTGATTTATCGTCTAATGTTTGAAAATTGTATTTAATTTAGTAACGAATGTAATGTGAGTGATCATCTTATGTTTTGGAACTGCATGAATTTTAGAAAAGAATGTCAATATGATTGATCGCCTTATGTTTCAAAACATGAATTTCAGAAAAAAATGACAATGAGAGAGATCGCTTATCTTTTATAACTGTATGAAACTCATGAAGAAGTAAAAGTGTGATGGATCATCCTATGTTTCGCAACGGTAAGAAATTCAGAAATGAATAAAATGTGAGTGATCGTCTTGTGTTACAGAACTATATGAAAATCGTAAACAATGTGAGTATTTATCATGTGTTTCACAACTGTATGGAATTTAAGAACGGATAAAATGTGTGTGATCGGCTTATGCTTAAGAACTGCATGAATTTAAGAAAAAAAATGACAATGAGAGAGATCGCTTATCTTTTATAACTGTATAAAACTCATGAAGAAGTAAAAGTGTCATGGATCATCCTATGTATTCACAACTGTATGAAATTCAGAAATGAATAAAATGTGAGTGATCGTCTTGTGTTATAGAAATATATGAAAATCGTAAAAAAATAATATGGGATTAATCGTTTCAATTTTTTAAATTGTATGAATTTTAGAAACAAATGATAATGTGATTGATCGTATTATGTTCTGAAACTGAATAAAATTCATAAATAAGTAACAAATTCGTTGATCGTCTTATGTTTTATAACTGTATGAAATTTATAAATAAGTAACGATGTGATTTATCATCTTATGTTTCAAAATTGTATTAAATTCAGAAACGAATGCAATGTGAGTGCTCGTCTTACGTTTTAGAAGTGTATGAAATTCATAAACAAGTGATAATCTGATTGATCGCTTTATGTTTTAAAACTGAATAAAAATCATAACAAAGTAACAATGTGATCATTTATCTTGTGTTGTATGGAATTTAGGAACGGATAAAATGTGAGTGATCGTCTAATGCTTAAGAATTGCATGAATTTCCGGAAAAAATGACAAGGGAAGTGATCGGCTTATCTTTTATAACTGTATGAAACTCATGAAAAAGTAAAAGTGTGATGGATCATCCCATGTTTCACAACTGTATAAAATTCAGAAATGAATAAAATGTGAGCGATCGTCTTGTGTTTTAGAACTATATGAAAATCGTAAATAAATAATATGGGATTAATCGTTTTAATTTATTAAACTGCATGAATTTTAGAAACAAATGATAATGTGATTGATCGTCTTACGTTCTAAAACTGCACAAAATTCATAAACAATTAAAAAAGTGGTTGATCGTCTTATGTTTTAGAACTGTATGAAATTTATGAATAATTATCAATGTGATTTATCGTCTAATGTTTCAAAATGGTATTAAATTCAGTAACGAATGTAATGTGAGTGATCGTCTTATGTTTTGGAACTCCATGAATTTCAGAAAAGAATGACAATATGATTGATCGCCTTATGTTTTAGAAGTGTATGAAATTCATAAACAAGTGAAAATCTGATTGATCGCTTTATGTTTTAAAACTGAATGAAATTCATAAAAAAGTAACAATGTGACTATTTATCTTCTGTTTTACAACTGTATGGAATTTGGGAACTGATAAAATGTGAGTGATCGTCTCATGCTTAAGAACTGCATGAATTTCCGGAAAAAATGACAAGGGAAGTGATCGGCTTATCTTTTATAACTGTATGAAACTCATGAAAAAGTAAAAGTGTGATGGATCATCCCATGTTTCGCAACTGTAAGAAATTCAGAAATGAATAAATGTGAGTGATCGTCTTGTATTTTAGAACTATATGAAAATCGTAAAAAAATAATATGCGATTAATCGTTTTAATTTTTTAAACTGCATGAATTTTAAACAAATTATAATGTGATTGATCGGCTTATATTCTAAAACTGCACAAAATTCGTAAACAAGTAAAAAATTGGTTGATCGTCTTATGTTTTAGAACTGTATGAAATTTATAAATAAGTAATAATGTGATATATCGTCTTATGTTTTAAAATTGTATTAAATTCAGAAACGAATGAAATGTCAGGGATCCTCTTATGTTTTGGAACTCTACGAATTTCAGAAAAGAATGACAATATGATTGATCGCCTTATGTTTTAAAACTGAATGAAATTCATAACAAAGTAACAACGTGATTACATATCTTGTGTTTCACAACTGTATTGGAATTTGGGGACGGATAAAATGTGAGTGATCGTCTCATGCTTAAGAACTGCATGAATTTCCGGAAAAAATGACAAGGGAAGTGATCGGCTTATCTTTTATAACTGTATGAAACTCATGAAAAAGTAAAAGTGTGATGGATCATCCCATGTTTCGCAACTGTAAGAAATTCAGAAATGAATAAAATGTGAGTTATCGTCTTATGTTCCGCAATTGAACCTCTGACGCCAAGGCCAATATAAAGTTTTAAATATATCCTGAAATATCTATTAAACTAGACCTTAAACAACAAACGGAAGTGTTATAAGAATGATTTAAAAAATATGAAAATTGTTTATTTACAAAATGTTATGTTTCCTCGGGATTTTTGAAATCGCCATGAATGGATTTTCAATGGCCTAAGAATATCCGATTTAAAACAATTCTTTAATATCAAAAAATCATTAAACACCCTATTTAACATTTTTTTTTAACTACACAAATTATTGTAGAGGATTATATCTTTCTCTCTAAATGTAAAAATAAATATGTAACTGTTACCCTATTTTTACCCTTTTCGGTGGTTATATTTTATGAGTATTGAAAATTGTGAAATTTTTACTGATGTTCCAGGATGAAATGATTTAGTATGCAAAATCTAAAATTTGATAGCAGTGAAAGTTTGATTGCTTCCTGTAATCTAGGGAGATTTTGATCACCCCACATCCCTTTTCCTTAGCAAACGACCCTCACTCGTTTATTATTCTTGAAAACGTATCAGCCGCATTTCCTTCCTTATTGTCGGGCTTGAAAAAATAAATTCACTGTCAGTTCTAACTATAGTTTTCTATCACGTAAAGTCTGCTTCCATCATTTTATGTTTGCAAACGACATTTTTCGTGTAAAAATGCTCGAACAAACAAACTTTGTCGAAAAGTATCTATTTTTCTGAGTATCTCAATCTTTTTTTTCCAACTCGTTAGCATCGTTATACGTACCGTCGGACTGGGTAATTTCGAAAATTGTTAAATTGATAGTTAAAACTACCAGTTAAAACTGATTCCAGACACTTTTTCCAGTTTTAACTGGATAAGTTTTAACCAGTTAAAACCAGTTCTATATTCTAGTTAAAACCCCCTTAATTAATTTCAACTATCAATTTAGGAATTTCCGAAATTTAGCCCACATGTCCGAAATTTTGACGGTACACTACAAAAAGATTTTGTTAAAACAACAACAAAATTTGGTTGGGTCAAGAAAATATTTTGTCTTACAAATAGTAACCATATTTTGTGATGAAACCAAAAAAAATGTGTTGATTCAACCATATTGTTTTCTGAATATAAATGAAATTTTTTATAACCGTGAATCGAAAGATAAATAAGAAGTGAAAAGTATTTGATACTAATATGAGGATACTTTTAATTAAATTCTGTAGAAATTTTTTCCATTTGAGAATCTTGGTATAATTTAATGATTTTGAAATTGAATTAAATTAATAAAAAGGGTTCAAAATTGATTTATTTTACTGAAAATGCAATTATTTTATAAAAAGGAATCTTTTTTGGTAAAAAATTTAACAGATTGGTTTAAAGTTGAACTACTTTAATGAAAATACTTTTGGTTAAAGATAAAATAATTTATTGACTAAAATTTTAATTAGTTTGTTGCAAAAATGTATCATTTTTAAATGAAAATTAATATTATTACTGAAAATTCAAACATTCCATTTTTGGTTGAAAATTGATCTTTTATATTTCGAATTCAACTATTAGGCTAAACATTGATATTTTTTTATAGAAAATTTAAGTAATTTCTTGAAATTGCATGTACATTGTTTGGTTGAAAATTTATCTCTTTGCATAAAAATCGAAATATTTTTCTAAAAATGTTTTTTTGTGGTTCAAAATTAATTTTCTTCACTGAAAATGTAATTTATAACAATTGCACTTTTTGGTTGAAAATTCATGTATTTTGTCGAAAATACGTCTTTTTTAGTATAAAATTAATCTTCTTTGGTTAAAAACTAAACTAATTTGGTAGAAAATACAACATTGTTTAAAAATTAAAATATTAGTTTGGAAATTTAAGTATTCTGTTCAATTTATTTTTTTATTTTGCTAACAATTAATTTTTTATCTGAAAATGTACCTATTCTATACATTTTTGTTGAAAAATTTTCCTTAATAAGTTGAACATTAACTTTTTTGGTAGAAAATTCTACTATTGGGTTAAAAAAATTAATCTTTTTTGTTGAAAATTGATCATTTTGGTGGAGAATTCAATTAATTTGTTTAAAAAATCGCCTTTTTTGAAAGTCACCTCTTTCCTAAAAAATTCGACTTTTTGCCTTAAAAAATCTTTTGACTGAAACTTTAATTATTTTATTTTAATTTCAAAATTTATCTCTTTTAGTAGCATCTAGGTTGCCTGGTTTCTTAAATTCTTTTAAATCGTAGACTATAAAATTGAAAAACTTGATAGTTGAACATTTTTGAATGTAAAAAATTAAAAATTAAGACAATATATTCTAAAATTCAAGTTTGAAAAATGAGACGATTTTAGAACTAGAAATTAAAAATTTAATTATTTTTTTATTTGAAAATGTCAAAAAATATTGAATATTTCACACTCGAATTAAAAAAAAACAATTTTAAATTGAAAGGCTTAAATTTGAGTAATTTTAACAATTAGAACCGTATATAGCAATTTAGTTTTATATCCTTTCTTTTATTTTTTATTTTCAATGTAATATCTAAACAATTTTAGATTATTTGATCAAATATTTAAAATAACTTATCATTTAAATATGAAAAATATTTTATTTTTAATTGCAATAATAAATAATAATTCTAAATTAAGCGTTAGAAATTAAATAATTTGAAATTATAAATTTCCAAATTATGTTGTTTAAAATCAAATAGACCAAAATTAAGTTATCTGAAATTAATACCTCAGTAAATAATTTATTTATTTAATTTTAAATTTGTTTTCTTTATATAAGTTTTAATTTTCCAGTTAAAATTAAAATGGTTGAATTTCAAAAATAATAATTAACGATTTAAATACTTGTCATTTGTAAACAATTTATACTTACTTAAAACAATTAAAATTTTAAAGGGTTTGTATAAAAAAAAGTCTTCTTTTTTTGAACTTATACTTTGATGTTAAAAAGTCAAACTGCATTTTTTTGGATAAAAATTTAACTATTTCGATTTTAATTTGTCTGATTTTTGTTTCTGAAGAAAAAAAAAACAAAATTTTGGTAGAAAATTCCTTTTCAAATTGATTGTTGTGTTTTGGTTGAAACTTAATCTTCTTGAATAAAAATTCAATTTTGTAGTTGATAATTAATTTGGTTGCAAATTCAAATATTTTTAGTTGAAAAGACCTTTTTTTCCAAAAAAGATTTTTAAACTTAAAACTCAACTATTTTATTTATTTTTGTCCTTTTTTAGTTGAGAATTCCATTATTTGGTTTTTATAGAAAATTTATATTTCCGAGCAAAGAATTGGAATTTTTTGTGTAAACGCCGTCATTAGTCTTAAAAATATTTAAAAGCAGATTTAAACATATTTCCAAAATTGTAGAAAAAATAATCTGGAAGATTTTCAAGCATTGTAAACAGATTTTCAGATTTTATTAAAAATAGCAGGAAAAAGTAAAATTATATAGGAAAATTTCATTAAGATTCCTATGAAAATTAGAAATGTTTTTTTTTTTAAATTAGAAAATTATTTTTAAGAGAATCAAAATCAAAATCAAAAATTATTTAAAATTTGAAAAGATTTCAACCAAATTCGAACGAAAATGTATATTTTTGAATATTTTAAAACAAAATTTTCAAGCTATTTAAGGATGTTTCACGATTAGAAATTATTTTTCACATAATACCTAAAAAGAGTTTAAAACTAAAACAAATTTGAAAAAATAAATAAAAATTAAACAATTATTATTTTAGAAAAAATTCGATTAGGCTAAAAGATATTTAATAGCTTTGGCGAAATTCAAAATAATTTACAATACAATGTATTGTAATAATTGTATCTGCAGAATTAATGAAATTAGAATTTTTTTATTTTGCAGTTTACCAATATTTATTTTAAAATTTAAAAAATTTTTAATTTATGTTAATATTAAATTAAAAAAACTTAAAAAGATTTCCAAAATACTTACAAAATAATCTGAATGATTTTGACGCATTATTTTAATTTTGCAAGATTTACTAAAAGTTTGAGGAAAAACTCGAATTATGTAAAAAGTTGTTTAGAAGTTTCGACAGAATTTCAAAAATAATAAAAAATTTAAAAATATTCCATACAATTTTAAACAAAATTTAGGTTTTTGAAGATTTTGAAATCAAATTTCAACTTCAAATAGGATAGCTAAATTTGCAGTCAATAATTTAATTTTCAATTGGAAATAAAAAATTCAACCCAACAGTAATTTTTCCCAAAAAAATGAATTTTTAAGAAAATTCATTTTTAATAAAAAAGACGAATTATCAAGAAAATACATGAATTACTGCAAATATTCCTAAAAATAATATTTGTTTGATAATATTTGGTAAAATATAACAAATTATATTTTTATAAACAAATTATGTGAACAAACTTGAAGTTTTGGGAAATCAAGTACAATAAATTCGTTCCTTTCATGCAAACAGCTTGAGATTAAGTTGAATGTCTCAGTTAGTCATAAATCATAATAAAAATGTATTAATAAATATTTCTATAAACAATTTATAAAATTTTAAAATATTCCATGAATTTTACTGCTACAAATTTTTGTTTGTTTATCTGAACTGTTTAGAAACATTTAAATTGTTATAATTCGCCAATTATTATTGAAGATATATTATTATTAGAAATATTTGCAATAATTGAAAAAAATGAAGAACAATAATGGTTATTCTTAACTTTTTAATTATTTTTTTTATTAAACGTGAAAAAAGTGAATAACATGCAAGGTAGTATCAATAATCAAATTTTAAATTAGTAGCGTGTAAATTTTATAAATGTTCCCAGTCGAATTATTGCAGATTGACACATCAAAAATAGCAGTCAAATCTCACTTTTAAAACGTTAAAAATGGTTAAGTTTGTGAAGTTTTCAATTTCCAGTTTAAAGGTATTCAAAACAATAAATTTCAATTCTCAGCCTTGCAAAGTAGCATAATATATAGACATTCAATGAATGAGCATGTTGTGAGGGGTACCAATGGTGGGGGTATACTTAGCCAGGTATCTTGGCGAGTCGGCCGGTGACCATGCAGACAGCGACCAAAGGGGCATCACCCGTTCAGAGCAAGCAGATAGACGGCGACCAAATGGACGTCGCCCGAAGAGAGCAAACAAGTAAACGGCGGCCAATGGGGCGTCGCCCGAGGAGAGCAAGCAGGTGCGCGGCGACCAGATGAACATAGCCCAACTATTTCTCTATCAAAATATTGATAAATCAGGAATTATTCATATCAGGTAATAAAATTATTTACTTCTGCCAACTGACTAGGTGAAGAAAATTGAACATTGTGCTCTACAAACTTTTATTTTCTATGAAGACGATTCAAGAAGTTTGAGAAAATCCTAATCCAGGAATCATGTCAACAGGAATTCAACAGCGTTATTACCTGCACAAAGGACGTAGATTTCAAATATAATATTTCTGAAT
>JAAAKG020125819.1:0-14882 GCA_010014905.2 Druon quercuslanigerum
TGTTCAACACCAGTATTCAAACATATTTTGAACGTGAAATCGAGGCTGTACTTTAGTCGAAAAAATACATTAGGCTGCAGCCAGATAGCCTGGACTATGATGGAAAGTTGAGTCTCAGTTACTTCTTTTTATGATATAACATCTCACGATCAATTTTCTGAGTCAACACCTTTTTCCAAATTAGAAAATTGGTGAATATCTTTGAGGTGCTCAGTACTTGCATACAATCCTGAAAGATCAGGAAGATGATGGAAGATACTGTGTAAAATATGTAGAAGATTATAACATAACCAAAATTAATTTGTCTCTAGGATCCATTTAAAACTTTCCCAAACCTTTAACATTTCGCAAGGCACAAATTATTACAATAATGTCAAACATTCTCCTTTTGGTCCATATATCCCAATTATATTTAAAAATTCGGTAAAGTTTCCTAACCAAATTTTCTTCGTGTAACTCTCTTCTCTTAGACAGTTAGAAACTTGCGGTTTTTTCTGAATGAATAAATAATCAATCGAGGGATTCATTTCTTAAAAAATTTCTTTCTTTTTTTAAAAATAAATTTGTCTGAAAGAAAATAGATATTTGGAATATTCTTCAAATTTTCTATATGAATTATATTAAATATAAATTTTCCTTGAGAACCTTTTTGTTCAAATTAATATTGATATTCATTGTTAATCGGCGTCTCCAAAAAAGGACTCTGTTAGGCGGTCCTAGTTTAGGAAATATTCATGTTTTTTAAGTCAGGGTCAAATTTATTATTATCTTATTGAAGTAGGGAGAGTATTAAGACCTATACTGAATATTTTGCCACTCCGTTTATGTCCTGAAAGTAAGCGGAAATGAATATATTAAATTTTCAAAGAAGAAGCTAGGCTTATGGCTCTCGCGACAATTGAATGCTTTTTTCGAAAAGCCGTATTTCGAAGTTCCAACTTCAAAATGCCCCGACGACTCGTTTTTTAAGGCAAATGTTTTGTCTTGGGCTTAAAATTCCGGGAACTTATCCGGCTATATGATTTTATATTTAACTCCATACTAGCCATATGGGTCTCTTTTCATGCGGGTGCCCACATTTGATCCTAAATAAAAAGTTAAAGAAATTCTGAAAATTATTGAGAAGATAGCTATATACCATAATAAGCGTTTAAACCATTATGTTTTTTAACTTCAATATTAGGTTATTTTATTTTTCGGATATCCTTTTTTGCTCTTCTTCCCTAAGGTTATACGCTGCTGTCTTCTACTGTTATATTCCCAAGATTTAAAAAGTGTTTCTCATATAAACATGGTAAATTTTTTTCTAAATTTCTAAAACCAAGAAAAAACACTTCTGATTGGCAGATGCTTATCTATAGTTCAAAATCATATCAACCCTGCAAATAAATTTGGGTGATAAATCGTCCAAATATCATACATTTGACACTTTTCGAGATATAGTAAACAAAAAAGTTTACAAGGATACATTTTCAAATATTGGATCATCGAGTTCCTGGGGTGGAATTATATATCGAAATATGTCAAACGAGTAGTAGATTTGAACATTTCGATCATTACGAACCTCTTTCTATGACAAATCAAAACTTCAAGTAATAATAAAAGACCAATTAGATTTTCAAACATGATTTAAAAAAATTAACATAAAGTTTACTGAATTGTTTTTACTGAATATCCACTGAATTTTGTTTACTTTTAATTGAATATAGAAACGGTTGTACACTATTTAAAAAATTTAATCTCTTAAATAGAATTCGCGAACTTGTATATTTACGTTATTTCGTTCTATTCTTGCGAACCACGTAATAAACGTAAAGAAAGAGGTGTTAATGTTGCCAGTGGAAAGCGACCAAGCACACCTAATTTTAGTACATTACGAAATTTTGGGAATTATAATGCACATAAAGCACAAAGCATAACACGTAAAGTACGCAGTATATTAATGTTTCCCGCGAAAACTGCTCATGATTTGTCAGCGTCGATTATTATAGGTAGTTCCAATGAATTATTAGAATCTCATACTCATCTGTCAATAATAGCTTCTCAAACATTTATGATCTAGCTCTTATAATTTCAGGAATTGTAAGCGCAATAATTTATAGTGCATGTTTGCATTATATGATGCAAACATGCATGCATATACCCATTTTCAAATTTATCATCGCATGGAATCAGGCCTGAAATTTGCGAAATATATTACTTTCAGGTCAGGTAAAAGTTAGGGATTAAAAAAAAGTTGAAACTTATGGAATTTTTCTAAGAAGCCCTTTTACTGTTAATAATAATCAGGGTTCCCACGAGGTCATTTTTAGGCACTTTCCTTTCAATCATTAAACAATGGCTTAACCACTATTAAATTCAGGTCTATTTCTATTTCTGAATTTTCCTCAATTCCTTTCAAATCTTCTGGGTAATTACGAAAATTCCAAGAAATTTGATAACAGATTTCAATCATTTGAAAGTATTTCAAAGGTTTTTAAATATTATAGCGCTTTTCAAAATTCTAAAGAATTTTCAAGAACTTTAGAAAGTTTCAAGAGATTCCGAAATTTTTTCAAAGGATTTCAAATCTTTTAGGATATTTAAAAGAATTAGGAGAAATTTTCAATAGATATCAATATTTTTAATGAAATTCATAGGATTTAAAAGATTTTAGGGTATTTAAAAAAATTCCAAGTCATTTTTGAAAGTTTTTAAAATATTCAAGGGATTTCAAAAGATTTGAAAGGATTTGAAATATTTAGGGTTTAATTAAAAGGTTTTAGGACATTTAAAAAGACTCCAAGGAATTTTTAACTAATTTAAATAATTTTAAAGGATTTTAAAGAATTAAAAATCTTTCACAGTGTTTTTGAAAATTCTAAGGAATTTTTAAGAGCTTAAAAAAATTTCAATAATAATTTCCGAAAATATTGCTGTTTCTGAATTTTCTTCAATTCCTTTCAAATCTTCTGGGTATTTACAAATATTCCAAAAAATTTTAAAACAGATTTCAATCATTTGAAAGTATTCCAAAGGATTTTAAAGATTTTAGCGCTTTTCAAAATTCTAAAGAATTTTCCAGATCTTTAAAAAGTTTCAAGAGATTTCGAAATTTTTTTCAAAGGATGTAAAATATTTTAGGATATTTAAAAAAAATAGGAGAAATTTTCTAAAGATATCAATATTTTAAAGGAACTTCATAGGATTTAAAAGATTTTAGGGTAATTAAAAAAAAATTCCAAGACATTTTCGAAAGTTTTTGAAAGATTCAAGGAATTTGAAAAGATTGGAAAGGATTTGAAATATTTACGGTTTAATTGAAAGGTTTTAGGATATTTAAAAAGATTCCAAGGAATTTTTAACTAATTTAAATAATTTTAAAGGATTTTAAAGAATTAAAAATCTTTCACAGTGTTTTTGAAAATTCTAAGGAATTTTTAAGAGCTTAAAAAAATTTCAATAATAATTTCCGAAAATATTGCTGTTTCTGAATTTTCTTCAATTCCTTTCAAATCTTCTGGGTATTTACAAATATTCCAAAAAATTTTAAAACAGATTTCAATCATTTGAAAGTATTCCAAAGGATTTTAAAGATTTTAGCGCTTTTCAAAATTCTAAAGAATTTTCCAGATCTTTAAAAAGTTTCAAGAGATTTCGAAATTTTTTTCAAAGGATGTAAAATATTTTAGGATATTTAAAAAAAATAGGAGAAATTTTCTAAAGATATCAATATTTTAAAGGAACTTCATAGGATTTAAAAGATTTTAGGGTAATTAAAAAAAAATTCCAAGACATTTTCGAAAGTTTTTGAAAGATTCAAGGGATTTGAAAAGATTGGAAAGGATTTGAAATATTTAGGGTTTAATTGAAAGGATTTAGGATATTTAAAAAGATTCCAAGGAATTTTTAACTTATTTCAATAATTTAAAAGGATTTCAAGGAATTAAAAAGATTTTATAGTGTTTTTGAAAATTCTAAGGAATTTTCAAGAGCTCAAAAAAATTTCAATAATAATTTCAAAAATATTGCTATTTCTGAATTTTCTTTAATTCTTTTTAAATCTTCTGTGTACTTATAAAGATTCCAAGAAATTTAAAAACAGATTTTAATTATTTAAAAGTATTCCAAAGGATTTTTAAGATTTTAGCGCTTTTAAAAATTCTAAAGAATTTTTAAGCTGTTTAAAAAGTTTCAAGAGATTTTGAAAGTTGTTCAAAGGATTTAAAATATTTTAGGATATTTAAAAAATTTAGTAAAAATTTTCAATAGATAACAATAATTTAATGTAACTTCATACAATTTGAAAGATTTTAGGGTATTTAAAAAATTCAAAGTCATTTTTGAAAGATTCAATTGATTTAAAAATGTTTGAAAGAATTTGAAATATTTAGGGTTTAATTAAAAGGTTTTAGGATATTTAAAAATATTAAGAGAAAATTTTAATTATTATTAATAATTTAAAGAAACTTCATAGGATTTGAAAGATTTTAGATTATTTATAAAATCTAAGTGATTTTTGAAAATTTTTGAAAGATTCAAAGGATTTCAAAAGATTTCAAAGGATTTGAAATATTTAGGGTTTAATTTGACAGGTTTTAGGGCATTAAAAAAGATTCCAAGGAATTTTTAACTAATTTCGATCATTTTAAAGGATTTCAAGAAATTAAAAAGATTTTATAGTGTTTTTGAAAATTCTAAGGAATTTTTAAGAGCTTAAAAAAATTTCAATAAAAATTTCAAAAATATTGCTATTTCTGAATTTTCTTCAATTCCTTTCTTAAATCTTCTGGGTATTTACAAATATTCCAAAAAATTTTTAACAGATTTCAATCACTTGAAAATATTCCAAAGGATTTAAAAAATTTTAACTCTTATCAAAATTCTAAAGAATTTTCCAGATCTTTAAAAAGTTTCAAGAGATTTCGAAATTTTTTTCAAAGGATTTCAAATATTTTAGGACTTTTAAAAAAATTATAAGAAATTTTACAATAGATTTCAATAATTTGAAGAAACTTCATAGAATTTGAAAGATTTTGGGGTAAAAAAATTCCAAGTAGTTTTCGAAAACTTTTGAAAGATACAAGGGATTTCAAAAAATTTGAAAGGATTTGAAATATTTAGGGTTTAAATAAAAGGTTTTTATAGTGTTTTTAAATATTCTAAGGAATTTTCAAGAGCTTAAAAAAATTTTAAGCGATTTAAAAAAATTTCAAAGATGTTAAAATATGTTAGGGAATTTTATTTTAATTTAAATATTTTTAGGGATTTTAAAGAATTTGAAATATTTTAGTGCATTTTAAATGATTTTGAGTAATTTAAAGTTGATATCAATAATTGAAAACGATTTCAAAAAATTTAAAAGGTTTTAGGAAATTTGTGAAGATTTTAATAATTTAAAGTGATTCCAAAGAATTTTCATAATTAAAGGGTATTTTTAAAGGGATTTTTTGACTGGTTTAAATAATTTCAAAGAATTTCAGAAAATTATTTTAATGGTTTTAAGGGATATTTTCATGCTGTTGTAAAAAGTTTTTTAGAATTTCCGAAGTTATTGAACAATTTTACGGGATTGAAGTATCAAGTTTTAAGATATTTCAAAAGATTTAAAGGGATTTTATAAGATTTAAAAACATTATAATAATTTTATCGGATATACTATAATATACTATATATACTATAATACTATAATATAACTCATTTGAATTCATGTAGAACATATACTAAATTCTTAATAATTTATAATTAATTATTTTCAATTCTTTTGAATTCTTTGGAATTCATTTGAATTTCTTTTTAAATTACTTAAATTCATTCACATTCACTTTTGACATTTTATCAAATCCTTTTGAATTCCCTTGAAATTTTCTAAGCTCATTTCAAACTAACTGAATTGAATTAATGTTCGCATATTTATGCATTGTTTTCAATACACTGGATTTGTTTAAAAATTAACTTAAATTTGTATGGATTTAATAGAATTCTTCTCGTTTGCCTTAAACTTCTCTAATCCAACAGTACTAAAATCAATGGATTTTGTTTATTTATTTCCAATTCATCTAAATTCTTTGGAATTTAACTTGAATCGCTTTGAAGTCTTATCATTCGAATTCTTTTGAAATATTTTAAATTCAAAGGAACATTAGTCACATTAGTAATAGATTTAATGCTTTCACAATGATGCATCATAATGATAAAAAGGTGTTTCAGGTTTCAATCGTTTGCAACTTCATTATCAGGTTAGTCCTGAAGAAGTGAACTGCAATGTTCACGAAACGTCGGCAAAATTCGTAGTTTTTTACACAATTGAAAACTGAGATACCTCCTTTTTATGAATCACATTATTAATGCATATTAGTGACTTGCAGTCATTTTTTACCACTTTTTCACCATTTTCAAGTAAATTAGGCTTTTAGCTATTTAGCTTTTTAGCTATTTTCCTTTCAGGGTAAGTGCGACTCAATCGGTAAGGAAGAAAGTAATTTTGTGAAGGGGTTTTTGATTTTTAAATCACAAAGTTATCATTTTTGTTTCTGGCGTCATTCACTACACTGACATTTTTTTATAGACTATTTATCGCTACACGTTTCTGTCCTATACCATACTTCTCTAGCTTCCTTCACGTCCATGCATTTTTTCATGCAATCTCTTGTAATTATGTGGGTTCTCATGTATCTTCTAATTAGGCTTTCATTTACATATTATAATCATTCTTTCCGCGGTCTGCCTCTGGGCACGCTGCCATTGACATTACTTTGATACACTTGTTTTGTAAATCGGTCATCCTTCATTGTTTCAACATCTTAGCTAATTTCTTTCACATATGTCAACTAGTGTCTCCTCCGCACCATATTCTTTGAGGATTATCTCATTTCTCACTTTTTCCATCAGTGTTTTGTCGCATATGATGCGCAGGAATTTCATGTTAATCGCATTGGTTCTACTCTTATGCTTATCTTAATAGGTCCAAATCTCACTAGCATACCGTATAGCCACTATCAATATAGAATTATTTATTGCCCTTTCAGGTTGATATGATATGTTTTTACTTCTGATAATGGGCCCTGTTCCACCGATAATCTTCTTATCCTCGCATATCCGCCTATCTAACTCCCCATCTTTCTTTCCGTCACTAGTAAATAGTCTACCAAAATATGTATGTACTAATCAACTTACTCTAATCTCTCCTCACGTGGCACAATATTGCAGATTGTTTCTTCACTTTTTCCTTCAAACATGCTTTTATTCAGTTTGCTCTACTTTCTTTGCAAGTCCTCGATTGACACTGCCCTAACAACCTTATCATCTACGATAGCTAAACCAGGTGCCCTCAATCCTCACTGTCTCTAGATCTACACATTCTTCGTCGAAGAAGGCCATTCTTAGACTTTTTTCTGATATCTATCTTAAGCTAAATATTTGACCACTACATGATCTTCCTTGAATATTTTTTGCTTGCCATATTTTTTCTTTTGTTATTTTTATTACCCTACGTACAGGTGTTTTTGATCATATTTTACGCACGGTACTTAATAAGCTTACACCTCTGTAATTATTGCAGTTGCTCTTATCTAGAACTTCTCCCATCTCAATACATAAATTTATCAATTCACACAAAACCTGTGAGGTATGTACTCGCCACCGTATTTGAGCATTTCAGCTGGAATACTGCGTTTATAGCAACTGCTTTACCATTTTTTAAGTTTTTAATTATATCCCTAACCTTAGTGACACAGATTCTTTCAATTGAGTTTTAGTTTTCTAACGCATCGTGTTTCGTATTTTATGTCGCAGTCGAGATGCCTTATAGCTTCATCTCCCAATAATTCCCTAAAAGAGTCTTTCGAAGCGTCTAGTATCCCGGCTATTTCATATAGCATTTCACCCTTGCTATTTATCATGCTGACTCACTTTCTACTTTAACTTTATTTAATATTTTTATAAATCAGTGTGTTGCTTTATTCAAGGTTGTTTTGCATTTTCTTTTCGTCTTCCGTTGTGGTTTTATCTTTACTTTCCTTTATTAGTAACCTAACTTTCCTCTTTATGTATCTGTTATAATTTTCAAAACTGTTTCTCCTCATCGCTAATGCCTGTGATTTCCAACCTTTCTTTACAAGCTTTTTTCTTTTCTCGGGCGGCTGCCTGAATTCCATTATTTCACCATGCAATACCAGACATTCCTCCTACCACCGCAGTACCACACATGTCTGTCGCACTCTAACAATGACATCTTCAAACAAAGTCGATGCGCTCTCTATATTTTGATTATCTATTAAAGCCTTCCAAGTTGCCTGATCTGTCCGTTCGTTTATCTTATTCTGAAAAGCTATTCGCACTTTTTGTTTTCTGTAAATTTTCAATCTGATTCACGCTTGTTTCATTTTTTGGTTCTCTTTCCTTTTCATTACTGACCGATGTTTATTTTGGAGACTAGAATGATCAGTAATACATTCAGAACCTCTCATGACTCTTGAATTTTTAACTAGTTCTCGTAGTCTTTCGTCCGTGATAACGAAGTCAATTATACCTGGACTATCTCCTCTACACCAGGTGTACATGTGAATCATATTTGGCCGAAACCAAGTTTTTGTAATAAATAAGCCATTTTCTAAGCATTAACTAACTAATATTGTCCCGCTATCATTTTTTCTTCTTGATCGACCAAAATTACCAAGCTGGACGCCGACCAATTCGTTCATGTCTCCAGGTATAATGATTCTTTCATCATAGTCGCAAACACTTATAGTAACATTTAAGCTGTCCCAGAAGGCGCCTTTTAGTTTGCTCAGATAACCATCAACTGGGGCATAGCACGCTATGATAAATAATCTTTGGATTTCTATTTTTATTCTAACCCACAGCAATCTGGGAGATATAAAATCATGATCTCTGAGATGCTGTCTTGCTTTTACATTCATAATGAAACTGACCCCTTGCCTACCATGTGATCCACTATCTACTCCTTTAATATAACCTAAAATCTTGAAAATTATTTTGAGCTCTTGGAAATACCTTTAAGTATTTAAAATTCTTTGACATACTGTGAGATTACTGAATTCTTGCGAACAAATTCTTTGTGATAAACAAATTCTATGGAATCCCTTAAGCGGGCATTCACAATATACGTGATAAATTTTGCACGAACTTCTGCTTTCACCCCTGCGTGATACTTTTTCCATTTTACTATTTTAAAAATGTTACAAGATTAAAATTTTGGCCTTCAAATATTAATTGTCAGGGACAATGAAAAATTAGACTGGGAAAAGTTAGGAAATTTTTACAACTGTAGCTTTTGAAATTAAATCACTTTTTTCTGAAAAAGATAAATAATTATTCGGTCGAAACTTAAGCAGGCAAAATATTGATTTTAGAATTTATTACATGAATATGCAATTCTAGAAAGTGCATGTTGAATTTTTTTAAGATTTCGAAAAAAGCGCAATTTTATTGTTTAAATAAACTTTCTGCGCAATATAACTTTTAGTGATTTATGTTAAAAATTACCTTCAAAATCAGGTTCCAAATGAAAATCTAGTAATGATGCTCGGTGTCATACCTTTATTTCAACAAAGAAATATGGTATGCAATTAAAAATTAGATATGAACTATGTTAGATATAAAATAATTAATTATTGTTTTCAATTATTAGTTTGATTTTTTCTCCTTTTTCAGGAAAATCTTTTTTTTTCTCATATTTTCAAACTGTATCTTTGGTTAAAACTTTATTCTTTTTGGTTAGTAAGTATTATATTTTGTTTCAGAATTCAAGTTTTTTGGTTGAAAATTCAACTGTTTTGTTAAAAATTAGTTTTTTGTAGATAATTAGTGTTTTTGGATTGAAAATTAATCATTTGGTATAAAATTTATCCCTTTTGGATAAAAGTTAATTCTTTTTAATTGAAAAGTCTACTATATTATATTTTTGGTTCAGAATTCTTCTTTTCTTGTTAAAAATTTAATTATTTTGTTGAAAATTAAACTATTTTGTTAAAACTTTATCTTTTCTTGTGGAAAATTCCACAAATTGGTTGATTTTTTTTCTCTTTTTTGAGTGAAATTTTTGCCTTAGACGCAGGTTTGTATTTTGAGTTTGAAAATTCACCTCTTTTTTTGTTTTTAAAAATCCAACTGCTTGGTTAAAAATATTTCTATTTTGGTATAGGATTCAACTATTTTGTTGAAAATTCGTCTTTTTTGGTTGAATTCAAATGTTTTTGATTCTAGAATTAAAGTAAATAAATAAATTTTTCGTTGAGAAGTCATTTTTGTTGTTTTAAAATTCAACTCTAAGTTTAAAAGCTGACTCTTTTATTAAAGTTTCTTTTTTTTAGTTGAAGATCATCCCTTTGGTTGAATTTTTTATTTTTGAAAATTTGGCTGTTCGGCTTGAAATTTCAACAGTTTTCTTTGGTAAATACTTTTTGGTTTAATATAAATTAATAGAAAAATAATTTTTTCAAATTATTATTTATTTAGGCTTTTCTCCGAATATGTAGAATACTTGTATGTCGCACTATTTCCCCTATTCCTCCTTTTCACTTTTTTTGAGAATTCCTTTTTTTTCCTATTTTCAAGAAACATCTCTGTTTTTTCGCTTCAATGTGAACTGAATTAATAGGGCCCAATAACAAAATTTTATTATTCTTTAGTGTTGAAACCTATTTCTTTTTATTGACTATACCTACTATCGGCGAGAAAATTCGAGTCCTCTGGCTTTGACGTTGACAAAGTAAGGGAAGAAAAAATGGTAGCTTAATAAAAGAGGGATCATTTTTAAGGTGCAAATGTTGTACGTTATGAGCTCAAAAGTTATATTCAAAAAAAAAATTTTTATAGCTTACAGATATGAAAATCTGATGAAAAGTAAAGAAATTTGATAGCTTTTAAAGACAGTGAACTTTGAAGATAGTTTTTCATTGAAAAAAATAATAGAAAAAATCTGAAAAAATTCATGGCGGTACTTTAAACATTTCTGAACAGATTGTTGTCGACAAATTTGCAAAATATAAATAATTGTTCGTTTTTTGTAAATAATTATGCGACTGAACTATCTTGAGTTCTAATGAAGATTATGATGTGATTTAAATTGGAGGTAGTCGCATATTTATTTACAAAAAACGAATAATTATTTATATTTTGCACATTTTGCAACAGCAATCTGTTAAGAAATGTTTAAAGTACCACCATGAATTTTTTCAGTTTTTTTTCTATTATTTTTTCAATAAAAAACTATGCTTCAAAGTTCACTGTCTTTAAAAGCTATTAAATTTCCTTACTTTTCATCAGATTTTCATATCTGTAAGCTATAAAATTTTTTTTTGGAATATAACTTTTGAGCTCATAACGTACAACATTTGCACCTTTAAAATGATTCCCCTTTCATTAAGCTACCATTTTTTCTTCACTTACTTTTTCTACGTCAAAGCCAGAGGACTCGAATTTTTTCGACGATAGTAAGTTATAGCATTTACAAAATCCGAAAAACAAACGAAAATAAACATTTTAAGCCAAACAACGAACGATATGAAAAAAGTGAAGGACTTTTGAACTTTATAGGAAAATTAAAAAATCAAATTTTGATTGCAGAAGAAATAATGAAAAATAAAAAATTCCATTTGGCGGTCAAACTATACAAGATACGGCAATAGATTATTATTACACCATTAAGCCGTTTGTTTCCCTTTCGGTGTAGGTGTAACTCATTTGGTAAGGAAGTGAGTAGTGTGAGGAAGGAGTCATAGAATTTTGAGATTAATCTAGAATTCTCGTGTTATTTATTTAAATAACACGTTCATTCCACAACACTGTTCCGACCAAGGTTGCTAATGGCACTCTTCTTATTAACTATTTTTCGTCATACTTTTCTGTCCTGGCATACTTCTTTAGCCTCTTTCACGTCCATGCATTTTTTCATGCCGGCTCTCGTGTTTCTGTGGCTTCTTATTTCTCTTCTAACTAGGGTCTCATTCACACATTGTAACTATTCTTTCCACGGTCTGCCTCTTGGCACGCTGCCATTTACTTTACTTTGATACACTTGTTTCGTTAGTCGTTCATCCTTCATTCTCTCAGCATGCCCGAACCATCTTAACCGATTTCTTTCCCATGTGTCAACTAGCGTCTCTTCCGCACCACATTATTTAAGAATGATCTCATTACTCACTTTGTCCATTAGAGTTTTCCCGCATATTATGCTCAAGAATCTCGTGTCAATCGCGTTAATTTTACTCTTATCTTTTTCTTGATATGTTCATGTCTAGCTGCCGTAAAGTACAGTTGGTACAAATATAGAATTATGTATTTCCATTTAAGCCTTATTTGATATATTTTTACTTCTGATATGCGGGCCTGCTCTATCAATAACTTTCTTGCCTTCGTTTATGCGTCTATCTAACTTCTCATCTATCTTCCCGTCCATAGTAAATAAACTATCAAGGTATACGAATTTATTAACTTGTTTAATTCTCTCATCATTTAATATAATGTTGCATATTGTTTTCTCACTTTTTCCTTCGAACACCATAATTTTGGTTTTATTTGCGTTAATTTTCAGGCCCATGCTCTTCATGGTTGCATTTAGTTTGTACAACATTCTTTGCAAATCTTCGATTGACTCTGCCATAATAACCTTATCATCTGCGAACGCTAACCCACGTACCCTTACATTATATCGTAAAAGTCACTTAATTTCCCATTTACCCTTACATTCGCTTTATATTGTTCTTATAGCTTGTGGAAGCCATCCATTTACTACGTACTCTTTCAGGACTTCCGAAACTTCCGTTTACTTCTATCTACCTTGTCGAGAGCTTTTACTAGGTCAACAAATGCACAGAAAACTTTTTTTCCTACTCTCAAACTTTTTTCTGTGATTTGCCTTAGGCTAAATATTTGATGAAACAACAGAAAGTTTGTACCCAACAAGAAGTTACACATTTTTCTTTTTAATCAACTTTTAAGAGGATACGTAGTTTTTGTTTAATTCGTAAAACAACAAAATTAAAAAAAATAAAATAACATTTTTTGACAAATGACACAAGCTATGAAATAAATGAATAGACGAAAGTTGCTTGTTAAAAAAAATGTAAAACCTCATTCAAAGTTGTCAATAGTAATGTTTTAAAAGGACGCTTAGTTTTTGTTTTAGCTGTAAAAAATAACATTCGAAATAAAAAAAATTTAATTTGTTAAAAAACGACACTAGGCACGGAAAAAACAATATAAAAAGGCTGTTCATCAAAAAGGATCTACAAACTTGTTATGAATCATTTTTAGATTGGACAAGTAGATTTACTTTTAATATCGTGAAAAAAAGGATTAAGAATAAAAACTAAATATTTGGAAAAACGGCACAAGAGACGAAAAAAATGAATAAACAAAAGTTGTTTAACGAAAAAATATCTACTAATTTGTTATTAACTCTTATTATAAAAATATATCAAAAATAAAAAATTAACATTTTGGAAAAAATACACAGGTATGAATCGTAAAAAATATCATTGAAAATAAACGAACTAAATGTATGAGAAAATGACTCAAGTTGAAATAAAATGTCTTTGAACAATTTTTTAAATAGGATGCGCACTTATTTAATTATAATATTAAGACAATGAAAATACTTTGCTTTCAAACCAATGCATAATATGAATTGTAATACTATACAGTCCCTCTCTGATTAATGTCGCTCTGAATAGTGCCGCTTTTCCTAATTCTTGCGCGAACGTATCCCCACCATCGCGCTATTGTTTCAATCGCATGCATTTCAATCCAGTATTTCTAAATAGTGCCACTCAGATAAGTGTACAAAAATAGACTATTTTTCTTTCTTTTCGTAATCGTACAAAAAAAACAAATGAAATCAGGTTTTCTATTAGTTTTAGGTCATTTTCATTAATAAAAATGTAGATATGTCCGATAAAAATAAAGTAAAATTCTTGCTTTCTTTCACTTATTGATAAAGTTTTATTGATAAATTATTTATTTAATGAAGTTATGATTATGATTTAATGAAAAAGCCATCAGTGTTTTATTTATCGTGATGAAAATTTTATGCAAAATAGTATGAAAATAGAGTAAACACTTTTTTTTCAAACATATAAGGGAAGTCTCATTATTTTCCGTCCAATTTCTGTCATGTCATCTACATGCTTTCTATGTATGTATATGTTCTGATGTTTTTTCTGTCATGCGGCAACCCCCGAAACTGAACGGAAATGGGACTTTTGGTGAAATCAGAAAAATAATCTAGAATTGAATTTCAAATTTTAAGTATTCTAAAAATTATTTAACCATCATCCTTTAAAAAGTATTTAATAATAATGGGACAGATTTAAAGTTAAGTAAACGTCATATTTCTAAATCAATTACTTACCGAATCAATGTATACACTTCTTATTTGCGGGGAGGAAATTCGATGGCCAATTCAATTTCGCTTCCACGTGCCAAGAGTGGGGGAAGCTGAGTTCCACAAAAAATACTCCCCTACCAGCCCATGTCCGGCATTATTCGGAAAGTGGACTGCAAATTTATTGAAAAGAAATACAGTTTTCAGGAAAGCTAAAAATAAAATCTAATGCAAAATAAGAATCAAATATATTACAGTAAGCATACAAAATAACACTTGTATTTCTTTTTGCAATATCTGAATAAGCTGCCCGAGACCAAGTTACAGAAATAAATGAACTCAGAGAAAAATTTGTTTTGAAACAAAAGCATCTTCCTTTTTTCTGTTTTGTTTTGAAACACATGCAAATATTTTGTACATAAATAGAACTACACTTAACTTCCAGTTAAGTCAAAGCCTTTGAAATAACAACAGTTCGGTTACGTCAAATTCCCCTTATCCCCACCAATGTCTATTGGGGCGGAGAAGATGAACGAGTGCGCTTTATACGTGTGCC
>JAAAKG020125830.1:0-14882 GCA_010014905.2 Druon quercuslanigerum
GTATTGGAAAATATTAAATAGCGTGGAAAAAAGGAAGGGGCATGGTAAAATACGTATATAAATTAGCGTGTGAAGAACAGAGTTCTGAACACGTGTGGGAAAATATGAAAAGGCCTTGAAAAAACGTGAAAGGTATTGGAAAATATTAAATAGCGTGAAAAAAAGGAAGGGGCATGGTAAAATACGTATATAAATTAGCGTGTGAAGAACAGAGTTCTGAACATTTGTGGGAAAATATGAAAAGGCCTTGAAAAAACGTGAAAGGTATTGGGAAATATTAAATAGCGTGGAAAAAAGGAAGGGGCATGGTAAAATACGTATATAAATGAGCGTGTGAAGAACAGAGTTCTGAACGCATGTGGGAAAATATGAAAAGGCCTTGAAAAAACGTGAAAGGTATGGGAAAATATTAAATAGCGTGGAAAAAAGGAAAGGGCTTGCGAAAATAAAAGAGGTGTGGAAAAATATGAAATAACGCAGACAAATAGAAAGGGCGAGAAAAAATATAAGAAATCGTCGGAAAGTATGAAATAGCATGGTAAAAAAGGAAGGGGCGAGGGAAAATATGAAATACTGTGGAAACATAAGAAGGAGCTTGCTAAAATATGAAAAAAGCGTGGGAAACTATGAAATGGCGTGAAATATTATGAAAAAAGCGTGAAAAAATATGAAATAGCGAGTGAAAAAAGGAAGAGGCGTGGGAAACTAGAAAAAAAGTATCGTAAAATATGAAATAGCATAAGAAAAAAGGAAAGTATGCTATTAAATACGTGTATGAAATCCCGTAGGAAAAACGTAAGAGGCGTGGGAAAATTGGAAATAGCTAGGAAAAATAGCAAGGTCGTGAGAAAATATAAAAAAAGGCTGGAAAGTTTGAAATAGCGTGAGGAAAATATGAAAAAGCGTGAAACAATATGAAAAAAAGTGTGAGAAAGTATAAAACAGCGTGATAATATATACATAAAGTGTGAGAAAATATGTATGTATGTATGCCTACGAAAAATGCAAGAGGTATGAAAAATAATAAATAGCGTCGAAAAATAGAAAGAGGTATGCGAAAACATTAAAAATGCTTGGGAAAATATAAAATAGCGTGAGCAAAGACGAAGAGGCGTCGGAAACTTGGTAAACAGCATATAAAAATATGAAATAAAGTAAGAAAAGAATAAAGTGCACGATAAAATTCATGTGTGAAATACCGTATGTAAAATGGAAGAGGCGTTTAGAAGTAGCAAATAGCGAGAAAAAATAGAAAGGGCGTAAGAAAATATAAATAAAGCATAAAAAGGTATGAAATAGCGTAGGAGAAAAGTAAGGGGCTTGAGAAAATATATATAAAGGCATGGAGAAATATGAAATAGCTTGGGAAAGAGGGAAGGGGAATTAGAAAACATAAAATAGCGTGGAAAAGTAGGATTAGGGGTCAGGAAAAGGAAAAGCATCCAAAAATATGAAATGGCATTGGAAAAATGGAAGAGTTATGGGAAAATATGAAAGAGCGCGGGAAAATATAAAATAACACAGGGAAAAGAGAACGGGCGTCGGAAAAACATGATATAACGTGGAAAAATAGAAAGAGTGAGAGAAAATATAAAAAATCGTTTGAAAGTATAAAGAAGCATGGTAAAAAATGAAGGGGCGAGGGAAACTAGAAAAAAGTATCGTAAAATACGAAATAACATAAAAAAGGAAAGTGTGCAATTAAATGCGTGTATGAAAGCCCGTAGGAAAAACGAAAGAGGTGTGGTAAAATTGGAAATAACTAGGAAAAATAGCAACGTCGTGAGAAAATATAAACAAAGCGCTGGAATGGTATGGGAAAATATGAAATAGCGTGGAAAAATGAAAAGGGGCTTGGGAAAATAAAATATGTGCTGGAAAACATGAAATAACGTGGAAAAATAGAAAGGGCGAGAGAAAATATAAAAAATCGTCGGAAAGTATGAAAAAGCGTGGTAAAAAAGGAAGGGAAATATATGAAGGGACTTGCTAAAATATGAAAAAATCGTAAGAAACTATGAAATGGCGTGAGATAATATAAAAACAATGCGTGGAAAAATATGAAATAGCGAGAGAAAAAAGGAAGATGCGTAGGAAACTAGAAAAAAGTATCGTAAAATATGAAATAGCATAAGGAAAAAGGAAAGTGTGCTATTAAATGCGTGTATTAAATCCCGTAGGAAAAAACGGAAGAGGTGTTGAAAAATTGGAAATAGCTAGGGAAAATAGCAAGGTTATGAGAAAATATAAAAAAAGCGCTAGAAAGTTTGAAACAGCGTGGAAAAATATGAAATAGCGCGTAAAAATATGAAATAACACAGGGTAAAGGGAAGGGGCGTCAAAAAATGTCAAATGGGAAATCGATAGAACGTGGGGGTATATAAAATAACATTTGGAAATATAAAACAGATGTGTGAAAATATTAAATAGCGTGGAAAAAATAAGTGGTTGTGAGAATATACAAAAAAAGTATGGGAAAATATGATATGGCGGGAGAAAAAAGGAAAGGGCGTTGGAAGCTATGAAGAAATTGTGGAAAATTATGAAATAGCGTAAAAAAAGAGCATGGAAAAGACGAAAGGGGCATTAGAAAACATAAAATAGCATGGAAAAATAGGATGAAGGGTGAGGAAAAGGAAAGCCATCTAAAAATATGAAATAGCTTGGGAAAAATTGAAGAGGTATGTAGAAATATGAAATAGCGCGGGAAAATATGAAATAACACAGGGAAAAGGGAAGGGGCGTCGGAAAATGTAAAACGGGAAATCGATAGTACGTGGGGACATATGAAATAGCATTTGGAAAATTAAAACAGATATGTAAAAATAATAAATATCGTGGAAAAAAATTAACAGTTGTGAGAATATGTGAAAAAATGGTGAGAAACTATTATATGGAAGAAGAGAAAAGAAAAAGGTGCTAGAAACTATTTAAAAATCGTGGAAAATAGTGAAATAGCGTAAGAAAAAGACAAGGGAATGGTAAAATACGTGTATAAATTAGCGTGTATAAAACAGAGTTCTGAACGCGTATGGGAAAATATGAAAAGGCCTTAAAAAAACTTGAAAGGTATGGGAAAATATGAAATAGGGTGGAAAAAGGAAGGGGCTTGGGAAAATAAAAGAGGTGTGCGAAAACACGAAATAACGTCGAAAAATAGAAAGGGCGAAAGAAAATATAAAAAATCGTTGGAAAGTATGAAATAGCGTGGTAAAAAAGAAAGGGGCGACGGAAAATAGGAAATAGTGTGGAAACATTAGAAAGGGCCTGCTAAAACATGAAAAAAGCGTTGGAATCTATGAGATGGCGTGAGGTTATATGAAAAAATGCGTGAGTAAATATGAAATAGCAAGAGAAAAAAGGAAGAGGCTTGGAAAACAAGAAAAAAGTATCGTAAAATATGAAATAGCATAAGAAAAATGGAAAGTGTGCTATTAAATACGTGTATGAAATCCCGTAGGAAAAACGGAAGAGGTGTGGGAAAATTGGAAATATCTATAAAAAATAGCAAGGTCATGAGAAAATATAAAAAAAACGCTGGAAAGTTTGGAATATCGTGGGAAAATACGAAATATCGTAAAAAAATGAAGAAAGCGTAAGAAACTATAAAATAGCGTGAGAATATGTGAAAAAAGTGTGAGAAAATATAAAATTGCTTGCAAAAAATGGAAAATATGGCTTGGTCAAATATCAAAAAGCGCAGGAAAATATGAAATAACACAGGGAAAAGAGAAGGGGCGTCGGAAAATGTAAAATGGGAAATCGATAGAACGTGGGGATATATAAAACAGCATTTTGAAATATAAAACAGATGTGTGAAAATATTAAATAGCGTGGAAAAAATAAGTGGTTGTGAGAATATACAAAAAAAAGTGTGGGAAAATATGATATGGCGGGAGAAAAAAGGAAAGGGCGTTGGAAGCTATGAAGAAATTGTGGAAAATTATGAAATAGCGTAAAAAAAGAGCATGGAAAAGACGAAAGGGGCATTAGAAAACATAAAATAGCATGGAAAAATAGGATGAAGGGTGAGGAAAAGAAAAGCCATCTAAAAATATGAAATGGCTTGGGAAAAATTGAAGAGGTATGTAGAAATATGAAATAGCGCGGGAAAATATTAAATATCGTAAAAAAATGAAGAAAGCGTAAGAAACTATAAAATAGCGTGAGAATATGTGAAAAAAGTGTGAGAAAATATAAAATTGCTTGCGAAAAATGGAAAATATGGCTTGGTCAAATATCAAAAAGCGCAGGAAAATATGAAATAACACAGGGAAAAGAGAAGTGGCGTCGGAAAATGTAAAATGGGAAATCGATAGAACGTGGGGATATATAAAACAGCATTTGGAAAAATAAAAAAGATATATGAAAATATTAAATAGCGTGGAAAAAAACAAACGGTTGTGAGAATATGAAAAAAAAGTTTGGGAGAATATGATATGGCGGGACGAAAAAGGAAAAGGCGTTGGGAACTATGAAAAAATCGTGGAGAATTATGAAATAGCGTAAGAAAAGGAGGAGGGGCATGGTAAAATAAGCGTATAAATTAGCGCACAGGGAAATTGGAAAGGGCGTCGGAAAATGTAAAATGAAAAATCGATAAAACTTGGGGATATATAAAATATAATTTGGAAAAATAAAGCAGATATCTGAAAATAATAAATAGCGTGGAAAAAATAAACGGTTGTGAGAATATACAAAAAAGTGTGGGAAACTATGAAAAAATAATAAATATATAATAATAAATAAATTAGCGTGTGAAGAACAGAGTTCTGAACGTGTGTGGGAAAATATAAAAAGGCCTTGAAAATACGTGAAATGTATGGGAAAATATGAAATAGCGTGGAAAAAGAAAGGGGCTTGGGAAAATAAAAGAGGTGTCGGTAAAATATGAAATAGCGTGCGAAAAATGGAACAGGTATGAAAAAATAATAAATAGTGTGGAAAAAAAGAAAAAGGAATGCGAAAACATAGAATATGTTTGAGAAAATATAAAATAGCATGAGCCGAAAGGAAAAGGCATCGGAAACTAGGTAAATTGTATAGAAAAATATGAAAAAGCCTAAGAAAAGAGGAAAGTGAACGATAAAATTCGTGCATGAAATACCGTAGGAAAAATGGAAGAAGCGTGTGAAAATAGGAAATAGCAAAGAAAAACAGCAAGGGCGTAAAAAAATATTTTAAAAAAGCGTGGAAATGTATAAAATAGCGTAGGAAAAAAGTGAGGAGCGTAGGGGCGTAAGAAAATATGAAAAAAGCATTGGGAAATATGAAATAGCATGGGAAAGACTGATGGGGCATTAGAAAACATAAAATAGCGTGGAAAAATAGGAAGGTAGGTAAGGAAAAGGAAAGGCATCTTAAAATATAAAATGGCTTTGGAAAAATAGAAGAGGTATGGGAAAATATGAAATAGCGCTGTAAAATATGAAATAAGACAGGGAAAAAGGAAGGGGCGTCGGAAAATGTAAAATGGGTAATCGATAGAACGTGGGGATATATAAAGTAGCAACTGGAAAAATAAAATAGATATGTAAAAACATTAAATAGCGTGGAAAAATATAAACGGTTGTGAGAATATGCAAAAAAAAAGCGTGGAAAATATAATATGGTGGGACAAAAAAGGAAAAGGCGTTGGAAACTATGAAAAAATCGTTGCAAAATTATGAAATAGCGTAAGAAAAAGAGAAGGGCATGGTAAAATACTTATATAAATTAGCTTGTGAAGAACAGAGTTCTGAACGTGTGTGGGAAAATATTATTATAAAAGTCCTTGAAAAAACGTGAAAGGTATGGGAAAATATGAAATAGCGTGGAAAAAAGGAAAGTGTGCTATTAAATACGTGCATGAAATCCTGTAGGAAAAACAGAATAAGTGTGGGAAAATGGGAAATAGCTAGGAAAAATAGCATCTAAAAATATAAAATGGTGTTGGAAAAATACAAAAGGCATAGGAAAATATGAAATAGCACAGGAAAATATGAAATAACACAGTAAATATATAAAATAGCATTTGGAAAAATAAAACAGATATGTGAAAATATTAAATAGCGTAAAAAAAAATAAACGGTTGTGAGAATATTTAAAAAAAGTGTGGGAAAATATAATATGACGAGAAAAAAAGGAAAAGGCACTGGAAACTATGAAAAAATCGTAAAAAATTATGAAATAGCGTAAGAAGAAGAGAGAGGGCATGGTAAAATACGTGTATAAAATAGCGTGTGAAGAACAGAGTTCTTACCGCGTGTGAGAAAATATGAAAAGGCCTTTAAAAAAGGTACAAGGTATGGGAAAATATTCAATAGCCGAGAAAAAAGGAGGGGGCTTGGAAAAATAAAAGAGGTGTGTGTAAAATATGAAATAGCATATTGGCGTCAGATAGTATGAAACAGTGTGAGGAAATATGAAAAAAAGTCTGGGAAAATATGCAATAGCGTGGGAAAAAAAAGAGATGTGTGAAAATATGAAATAGCGTGGGAAATAGGAAGGGTCGTGTGAAAAAAAGGGGCGTGGGTTTTTTCTGATTATTTCAAATTTATATAACTGTATAACCCCCTGTAGAGAATATTATTTGATCGACCCTAAAATCCCGAAATAAGTGAATCATCTCATTTCCAAAATTTGTTCTTTCGCCCTCTCTAATTCTAAAGATTCATTATCATGAAAGTACATCCTTTCTCCATCCATGAATAGAAATATATTTTTGCAAAACCCACCTCATCACTATTGTAACGCTCTCAACCCTAAAATCATAGCACCCCGTTCGCTCCCCAAACATCGAATTCACCTCCGTCTCCTCTAACTTGCATATTTCCTGTTTCGTTTTCCATTGTCGACTCGTCCTTGCAATATTGAGCGCCTCCATTGAATACCTCATATAGGGAATCCTCTCTCGCAGCGACCGAGTTAGGCAAGTTCGCGCATGCGATAAAGCTTTTTCTTCAGGCCCGAGAACCAGCCAGCTTCAGCAATCAATACGGCAATGGCCGACACTCGATGGCCAGTTAGGGCTCATCTTTCGTGAGGTGCACATCGCGCAAGTTGTCATTTTCACAGACAAGTTCACTCGCCACCATCCTCATCCGATTCCTTATTTGCACAATCAGAACAATCTATTTGACCGCAGACTACATCATTGCCCAAAACCTCAAGCAACGCAACTCATAAAACAAAAAAACAAAAATCTAAAGCCGGAGAGAAATAATAAATATATCTTTCGAGAATTCCAGGGGTAACTGACCCTGCGCAACTACACTCTCGCCGGCGAACTGCTTCGACCGGTCTGCAACCTGGGAAAAATTGAGCTTCATCCACACAAAGAGAAGCCATCTCCGTAAAAAATTCTTTCAAAATACAAATCAGAGTGACTGAGGAAGACTGAATTTTGGAGAAGTTTGAAGAAGAGTGATAAAGGAAGAAAAAGGGGGATTTATTCTCGGGGGCGGGATTGAGAAATTGGATAGAATTTCTTTGAACTTTGAATTTGGGACTCGAAGGTCCCGTGTGTTGGGTTCGGACGTGAGATCGATAAACCGGTACGACGATCGAGTCAATAGGATCGTGGAAGGCCGTGAGGCTTCTCCGACACCTAGTGGGTGGTCGTAACTGGTCCTTTCGCGCGGATTTACAGCAACATCCCCAAAACGGCAACCCCTCGTCAGCGTGGTTCTGCCGGGGTCCAGCAGTACGCCGGGAAAGACCGAGAGAAGGGGAGCCAGGATCCTCGGGATCTTCCGCCTCCGCCAGGACGGTCGGTGAAGAGATGGAGGACAAGTCGGACAAGTCTTCCTCCAGGTTTTCCGAGTACCTCTTCGCCAAAATGGGCGGCCAGGATGTTTCCGCCTCGCAGGGTCCCCGCAAGGTGACGGCAGACACCACCCAGTGGATGCGGGAAAATCTACTGTTATTGGTCACCTTGTCTGGAGTCGTCCTTGGAGTGATCATTGGTGAGATAAAGCATCACTTGCTATTTCATTAATGAGACACAACTTATTTTAGGAAAAAATTTAAAATGATGACCTAGCACAAAAGAATCTGGGAGCAGCCTCCCTAGAGTGAATCCTAATTAATTAAAAACACAAATATAAAATTATTTATTCAATTCAATCAACATTTAGGACAATATACGTTTTGTTGGGGAGCGTGCATAAATCACGTAAACTCTTTTGGATTAGGGTAGGTCAAAAATTTGTTTGCTTTCTTAAATAGAGAGGGGCGAAGGCAATCAAAACCATTTCTAAAAAAGATTTTACCTGCTAAAGAAATAGTCTTTATATTATCCAACTTTTTATTCATTTGTCACTTTTTAAATAAATATTTAATATTTGATTAAAAATTGAATTATTTTGTTGAAAATTTAACAGTTTGATTGAAATTTCTGTTCTTTCTTGTTTTCAAGATGCGTCTCTTTTTGTAATAATTTATTATGTTTGATTATAATAAAATTGTCTGATTAAAAATTAGGTTTTGTTTGTAAAACTTTAGAATAGCGAGTTTTCCAGTATGGTCCTTTAAACTACCTAACCAACAACAATAAAATTTTAATCGATAAATTCTAAATTAAAATGGTGGGGGAAGAGCATTTTCAGACCATAAGATCACTTTGTTTATAAAAAAAAACAGGCCGAGATGCACTTTGGGGAACTTAATGAAATATTATTACTATTTCGTAAATTTTGACTATTAGAAACAATGAAAAAGTTGGAAAAAACCATTTAGTCCCTTTTTATTTATTGTTTGTTGTTTACAGCTATTAAAAAAAAACTTTTTTTTTAATTCAAAGTTCATCTCTTTATGTTGAGCATTCATCTTCTTGGTTAAAAGTGGAACTACTTTCATAACTGTATATTTTTTTTAAGAATTATAGTTTTATTTAAAAAATATCTTTTTGATTAAAAATGGATGTACTGCGAAGGAAATTTTTGTTGTTGTTACAAATTAAAGTAATCAATAAAAATGTAACGATTTTATTGAAAGTTCAACTGTTTAGTGGAAAATTATTTTTTTTGCTGGCAATTTTATTTGAAATTAAAATCTTTTTTTGTAATTTAACTGATTGGTAGAAAATTAATTTTTTATTAACAATCCATATTTTCATGTTGAAAATTCAACTGTTTTGTAAAAAAATTAAAATTTTAAGCTTAAAAATGTAAAAATTCGGTAGAGAATTGTACTATTTTTTACGGAATTCGCTTTTTTATAGAAAATAAATTTTTGAGATTAAAATTCAAATATTTCACTTGTGAGATAAAAGTGGATTTTTGCAGTTTAAAAAATTAAATAATTGGTTCAGCCTAAAATAAAAATAATTTTACAATTTGAAGTAATAAAGGTTTAACTTTTTCTGAATAAATCGATGCTAAAACTTTATACTTTTAGTTAACAAATGTGAATCTTTAACATTAAAAGTGCACACATTAATTAAAAACTTATTTAGTTTATTGAGAATTCATCCTTCCTCTTTAGAGGAAAATTAATTTCCATTTGAATTTTTGAAAAGTTTTTTCGTAGGAAATTTAACTATTTACTTTAAGATTTACTTGTTTATTTAAAACTAAATTTTTTAATTACAAATTTAAATTATCCATTTTAAGTTGAAAAATTATAATCTTTAGTTTAAAATTCAACTATATAACGGAAAATGTATGTATTTTGTAAAAATAAAATGCATCTTTTTATGTATCTGTTTTTTTTTTGTTAGAGTCAACTGCTTTTCATTTTAAATTAAAGTCTTTTTAATTAAAATTTCAACTCCTACATGCTTTTTTGAAAAAACATTCTCTTTTATTGAAAACATTTTTTCCTTTGTTGAAAGTAGAAAGGCTTTCTTAAAAATTAACATTTTTATTTCAGGATTCATAATTTGAGATACAAAATAATATTTGGTTGAAAATTGAACTATTTTTTACTGAATTCGCTTTTTTTATAGAAAATAAATTTTTGTACAGAAAATAAATTTTTCAAATTAAAATTCACATTTTTCACTTGTAGGGTAAAAATGGATTTTTTTTAGCTTAAAATTTTATATAATTGGTTCAGAGGATTGTCAAATATTCTAGACTAACTTAGGTGATTTAAAACATTTTTATGGAATCGAATAGCCTAAAATAAAAATAATTTTACAATTTGACGTGAGAAAGGTTTAAACTTTTTTGAATAAATTTCATTCTTTTTTTTATAAAATTTTATTCTTTTAATTTGAAAAATGTGAATCTTTGACATTAAAAGTGCACCAATTAATTAAAAACTTATTTAGTTTATTGAGAATTCATCCTTCCTCTTTAGAGGAAAATTAATTTATATTTAAATTTTTTTAAAGTTTTTTCGTTGGAAATTTAACTATTTACTTAAAGATTTACTTTTTTGTTTAAAACTAAATATTTTGACTGAAAATGTAACTTATCAATTTTGGGTTAAAAATCATAATTTTTAGTTTAAAATTCAACTATATGACGGAAAATGTATATATTTTGTAAAAAGAAAATGCATCTTTTTATGTATATGTTTTTTTTGTTAAAGTCAACTGCTTTTAATTTTAAATTAAAATCTTTTTAATTAAAATTTTTACTGCTACATGCTTTGTTGAAAAACCATTCTCTTATATTGAAAACATTTTTATTTCAGGATTCATAATTTGAGATACAAATTAATATTTGGTTGAAAATTGAACTACTTTCTTAAAATTTAAGTTCATTTCTAAAAATTAATTATTTTCACAGAGATTTTAACTATTTTGTTAAAAATTTTACTATCAATTAAAAAAAATATTTAAATATAATTATTTCATTTTTTGTTTAAATTGATATTTCTTAGTTTAAAATTAACCTTCTTGCTTAAAAATTTATCATTTTCATTATGAATTCAATTATTTGGTTGCAAAATGAACATTTTGGATCATTTTTTGTTTATTGACTCATAAATTTTTTTTGTTTGAAAATTTTTTAAATTCATTTTTTTGACTTGCAAAAATTCATATTTTTGCGAATAAAATTTTTATTTTTTGTGAAAATAGTAACTTTTAAGTTGAATATTCCTCTCTTTTGGTTTAATTCAACGTTTTTTAATTTAAATGAATCATTTTATAAAAAAAAACGTTAAATGTTACCATAACCCCCCACCCCATATTATTTCAATTTATTTTGATATTAGCGCCAAAGGGGGTAATTTCAAACATGCGAGGTAAATTCATACATTTCTAAATTTAAAAAAATTAAAGTCACATTTCAGGAGGGTCAATATGATATTTTAGCGGACAGTCTAGCGTAGCAATTAATCTTAATTTAAATGTCTAGATTCCTTCAGTTTAGTATTACAGTTTAATTATTCTTGTTAAAGAGAAATTTGAACTTGACCCTGGAAATGATATCATACTTCAAAATAATGTTGTTCACAAGATCAGATACTTATTAACAAAACCTTCTGACATTTAAAATCTCTAAGAATTTCCATTAAAACAAAAAAAAATTATTTTGATAAAAACAAACATTCCTTAAATTATTTAAATTTCTATATTTGTGAGAATAGTGTTCAAGAGCGTTTCCTTACAACTGAAATATAAAATTATTACTTTAAAAAACATTTTTGTATTCACACAATATTTTTCATAATTGAGGAAAGTTGATTGATCGAGTCATTATTTTCTTGAATGAATAAAACAATTGGCGGATTTTGAGTGTAGTATATTCAGAAATTTCGTAAACAATTTTTATTTATTTAAGCAATTTTTTTCTCTTTAAAACGTTTTACAAAGTTTGTAAACAGTTTTTATTTGTGTAAACAATTTTTCTTTGTTTAAGCAATTTTTTTCTCTTTAAAACGTTTTACAAAGTTTGTAAACAGTTTTTATCTGTGTAAACAATTTTTCTTTGTTTAAAAGATATTTCTTAACTGTAAGGAATGTTAGAATAAATATATTTGCAGATATTTAGCAATTAATTAAACAAATGAAGTATAATACTTTAATTCTTAAAATGAAGGTAAGGAAATACTGATTAATAAGTGACATAATTGCAAAATATCTTAAACAAAAGTATTATTTTTTTAATTCGTTAATTTTTTCATTAATTGCAGAAAAGAATAACTTTTAACGATTCACATGAAAAAGAATTTTTAAAAAAATAAAATTTATTTACAAACTGCTAAGTATCCTTTAAAAAAAATTATTACTTCCAAAATCCGTTATTTGTTGCAGAAATTATAATTGCATAAACGAATACTTTTTCAATATATACAGGCGAAAGAGTAGTTCAAAATTGAAAATATCCACAAAATTGCTAAATATTCCTTAAAAAACTATTACTCTCAATATTCGTTAATTTTTTCTTTATTTTAAGAAAATAATAAAATTGTACGATTTTAAAGAGAAACAATTATTTAAACAAATGAAAATTATTTAAATAATTACTTAATATGTTGCACAAGAATTGCCCGTAAAGTTGACGCACCAACTCTAAAATATCAATTTTTTTGTTATATGGAATTTTTTGTTGGTCGTTTGGTGGTTTTTGGTAGTGATAGGACTCTGCGCATGCTTATGCGCACATATAATTGGTGCGAAATTTAAATTTCAAAATGATCTTTTTAAAATTTAATGCTGTTTGGCAAGTATAAAGGTATATAATTATATTTTTTCAGTTTTCGAACACTGGTTTTTATTATTTTGGAAATTAGAACTCACTTCTTATTTTATATTTTAAGTTTCTCGACATTTAATTACAAGATAATCTTTGGAAATTGACTCTAAGTCCGGACCCAAACTTATATAAGGCAACATACATTGAAATAAGTTCTTTTTTCTGTAAACTAAATTATTTTTACTAAAAAATACTTTTAAAGCCAACTGTAACAAAAACATGATTCAAAATCAATTTTAAACAAAATCTTCGCCCACATGTTTGAGCGCGCCTAGGGAGCGCGACTGCTGATTCTTGCGCTTCGCGCTCGATGATATATTTATCACGAGCTTTGCGCTCGATAATGTATTTGCCTCGCGCTGAGCACTCGGTCTAAGCATGAACAACTGTAATTTGATGATTGTGAATTCTCTTTTGTTAAAACTCTTTGGGCTTTAGCGAACTCATTCCCATCACAATGTTAACTTTTCTGCATTATGTTCAAAACTTGTATATAAAATATATTTTACATTTATTTATGTACCCGACCTGGGATTCCTTATTTAGATATTGCAAAATAAAGTACAAATTTGATTTATCATGATCACTTAAATATTTTTTTCCAATTTTGCTATACATTTTATTCTCAGCTACCTTGAAAAAAAATTGTTTTAATCGAATTATATTATAAAAGTTTATAATATGCATTAGTATTAAAACATATGTATTTGTATTGCTTTATTTTTATAAACTTTTTTACTTAAATCTTGGTTTTTAACGATTGAAAGAAACTCTACTCATTCTGTCTCGAAATTATTCAATATAAATCTGTAGATCCTTTTTAGGTGAAAAAATATGGTCTAATAATTTTTTGTTCATACCTTGTGCCGTTTTCAAAAAATTTAATTTTTTACTTTTAAATGTTATTTTTAAGATTTTTAATATTATTTTATTAATTAATTATTTATAATTAATATTAATTTTTAATGTGATTTTGTTTTTCTAAGCATCATTTCAAAATATTATTCATAACAAATTTTTATCTCTATTTTGGATGAACAACTTTTGTCAAACAATATTTTTCAGTTTGTGTAGTTTGTTAAAAAATTTAATAATTAAATTTTTAGTTTTGTTTTTACATATAAAACAAAAACCACGCATCCTATCAATAAAGTATTTATAACAAATTTTCAGTTCTTTTTTTGTTTAACACCTTTTGTCTCATTATTTTTTTTCATGGCTTGTGTCGTTTGTCGAAAAATGAACGAGTTGAGAGGGCAAGAGAGAATTTGTCAGAAGTTTTCTTCTATGTAATATTTGTTGGAAAGCCTATTAAATTCCACGTCTAGTAATGTCAATCAGATTTTTTTTTTGATCTGCTGAAGAGAATACAGCACATGATAAGTGTAAAAAAAATTCTAGATTTTCTAAAATTTTGTACCTCGTCTTCAACTACTCAGCATGACCTAGGGAAATTGTTGAAAAAATCTGAATATCATTAGACATAGAACCTCAAATTTTATCTTTAATTTGAGCCAAAGACACTTCAAAAATCTTCATCGGTTCCCGAGATACGATTAAAAATGTTCAATCATATCTGTGTTGAGTTTTAGTCGACGATCGCGGTTCTCGGCCGGTCTGCTGCTCGCCTCCTTCGTTGGGTCAGGACCGAATAGGCCACGCACAGAGTTGGTGCTTGATTTGGGCTCTCTCATACTTTTGATTCTGCTCATCAGTAATTTTTATTTCAAATTATTGTCAATTTTTAAAATTATTCATTGTTTTTTTCAATTATTTACAATTATTTCAATTCAGAATTATTCCCATATTAAAGAATAAAAAAATGATAGACAGTTGTTTTTATTTCTTAAAATTTTTTTCTACTAGGATATTAATAAGAATTTAGATATATTGTTATGAAAGTAAACTATTTTTCAAACGAATTAAGCATCTAAATTCTAAATAAATTATTTATATGACAAACACTCAAAAATATTAAAAGTGAATAATAACGAAATTATTATTATATATTATTATAACTTCAATTTCTATTGAATGGTTTACAATTTTCCTTTATGGGTTACTATATACAAATTCGTTTTCTTACACCTATTCATCGTAAATTTTCACGATTATTAGATACTCCAACTTTTTCGGCAATATAATTTTCATTACACCTACGCAATGTTTTATTTTTAATTTATTTTGGAAATTCCATTATTATTCACTTTTAATATTTTTGAGTGTTTTTCATATAAATAATTTACTTAG
>JAAAKG020125841.1:0-37963 GCA_010014905.2 Druon quercuslanigerum
TAAAAAAAGTTACATAAAGTTGTATAAATTTCTTATTAATCTATGTTATGGATTCGATACTTTCTAGCAATCTAGCACCTACCTGCAATTGAGCAATATTGCTTGATCAATGTTTTGTTATTTTATACAATTTAAACAATTACAGTCAATATTTATTGCGCAAACTGCGGGTTTTAGCGAAAAAACACATTCTTCATTCAAAAATTCAAAACTCGGCGACAAAAAAAATTAGCTACTAGGTATTTAGCCAATTTTAAGTTTAAGTCGTTCTTTTAATGAAAAAAAAGTTACATATAGTTGTATAAATTTCTTATTAATCTATGTTATGGATTCGATACTTTCTAGCAATCTAGCAGCTACCTACAATTGAAAAATATTGCCTGATCAATGTTTTGTTACTCTATACAATTTAAACAATTACAGTCGATATTTATTGGGCAAACTGTGGGTTTTTGCGAAAAAACACATTTTTCATTAGAAAATTCAAAACTTGGCAAAAAAAAATTAGCTACTAGGTATTCAGCCAATTTAAAGTTTAAGTCGTTCTTTTCGTATAAAAAAAGTTACATAAAGTTGTATAAATTTCTTATTAATCTATGTCATGGATTCAATACTTTCTAGCAATCTAGCACCTAACTACAATTGAGCAATATTGCCTGATCAATGTTTTGTTACTTTATACAATTTAAACAATTACCGTCGATATTTATTGCGCAAACTGCGGGTTTTAGCGAAAAAATACACTTTTTTTTCAAAAATTCAAAACTCGGCAACAAAAAAAATTAGCTACTAGGTATTCAGCCAATTTAAAGCTTAAGTCGATCTTTTCATATAAAAAAAGTTAAATAAAGTTGTATAAATTTATGATTAATCTATGTTATGGATTCGATACTTTCTAGCAATCTAGAACCTACCTACAATTGAGCAATATTGCCTGATCAATGTTTCGTTACTTTATACAATTTAAACAATTACAGTCGATATTTATTGCGCAAACTGCGGGTTTTAGCGAAAAAACACATTTTTCATTCAAAAATTTAAAGCTCGGAAACAATAAAAATTAGCAACTAGACATTTCGACAAGTTAAAGTTGAAGTCATTCTTTTGATATAAAAAAAAAGTTTAAAACAAAAAAAAATTGCCCTTTTTTTAAAAAAAAAAATTTTTTGAGACAAACAAAAAAAACACGTGTCCAATTATTTCTAACAAAGAACAACATATTTTAGTTTCATCGAAAAAGAAAAACATGTCCCGAATGGCCCGGTTAAATTGAAATGGAAAGCATCTGTAGGAAAACTTATATATTAATTATAAAATAATAAAAATTTTGTTTTTTTCTGTAGAGTCGCTTCTTTTTATCTGAAGAAGAATACTATTAATAAAAACATGATTCGATTTTTTAACTACGTAGTTTAATTTAAATGCTAAAATAAGATATTTAAATATTTGATAAATATTTAAAAAAAGAGGCACTTACTTAATAACATAAAGAATTTCACACTGCCCCTCATCTCGATGTGTGGACAACTATCACACAACCTTATGCATCTAAATATCGAAACAATGTCATTAAAATTAGTCAAATTGTCATATCCGTATTACCCGGAAAACAAAATGTATCGTAAACATTTTTTATTGGGGTAATCACGAATTTCCTCTAAAAACAGAGTACAGAAGACGAGAAATGAAAATATTTGTATTTATTTTTCTTGATATTGTTTTTTAGGAAACAAAGTGTCAGATTGCAAACCTTGGACTTATTTCGAGTATGTGCGCTTAAAATTATTGTCAGCGCAGCAATTCCACTTTTAAAAAAATGAGGAAATATCTACAAAAGAGAAATATTTACCTAGGCACCAGACTTTTCATATTATAAGGTTTGCAAGATTAAAATTGTACACAAGGAAGTCACGGAATTAATTTTTTTTAAGAAATTCATGCAACTCAAACGAAGGTTTTCACGAAATTTATTGAATAATTGAAATTCAAGGAATTCATAGAATTCACGGAATTCCTGGAATTCGCTGAATCGACTTTAATCCGAGAATTCAGGGAATTTGTGCTATTTAAGGAGTTCAAGGAATTTACGGAATTCGTGTTATTCGGGGAATTCGTGGAATTGAAGGAATTCACAGAATTCGGGGAATTCAAGGAAATTATGGAATTCTTGGAAGTCAGGGAATTCCGTGAATTCGGTTAATTCTATGAATTAGTCAAGTTCTGCGAACTAGTTAAATTCCGTAAATTAGTTAAATTCCATGAATTAGTTCTATTTCATTAATTAGCCTAATTTCGTGAATTAGTTGAATTCCATGTATTAGCTAAATTCCTTGAATTTCTTAAATTTCTTGAATTTCGAGAATTCCATAAATTCTAAAAATTCGGTGAAATCCGTGAATTCCGTGATTTTCACGAATTCCGTGTAGTGCATGAATTCCATAAATTCATTAAATTCCATGAATTCCATCATTTCCGTGAATTCTAAGAATTCCTAAATTCCATAAATTCCGTAAACTCCACTAATTCCATGAATTTCATGAATTCCTTAAGTATCTTGAATCTTTTGGATTCCGTAAATTCTTGAAAATCCGTGAATTCCTCGATTTCCGTAAATTCCTTGAAATCTTAAATTCCGTGAATTTAACGAATTGCGTGAATTCCGTAAATTCCTAAATTCCTTAAATTCCCTGATGTGCCAAATAGGAAGAAGTGGGAGGGTTCACAAGATATGTTAAAAGCCCCAAAATTGCTTTAAAATTATGTTGAATAATAAAAAATTATATGCGATCTTCAATATTCTTTGATTACAATTTGTGCAATCTTTTAAAACCTTGAAAACCCTTTTAAAGTTTTCTCTGAAAATTAATTTAAGAAAAAACGTTATTTGAATTTTTACAGTAATGTCATGGAAATTTATTGTATTAACTTGATAAAATTCGCAAAACTCAAAAAAATTATTCCTGGCATTTAAATATTCTAACAATCTTTACTTTCTTCAAATTTCATTTAAATTTAAAATCATTTTTAGTTTTTTTTTTAACTTTTAAATATCATGCAAAATTATTCAAATTTATCCTCAAAACTTTCTAAAAATTGCATTAATTCCGTAAATTCCTAAATTCCTTGAAGACACTCATTTTCATGAATTCCGAGAATTTCCAATTGCCAAATCATCAGCAACTGAATAAAATGAGCCTTCAGCTGAATATGATTATAGTATTTTAAAAGAGAATAATTTTTCTTGAAGAGTCTGTTCGTAAAAAAATATCAGAATTAGAGCATTTAAAAAATTGAAGAAAATAATTAAAATTTTTAATCATTTTTTTCGAAATTTAAAAATTTAAATTTTTATTTCATGTTTTATTCGTAAAAAACAATATTACAAATAAAAATTAAATAAATTACAAACGATCTCTTTAATTTAATATTAAACATTTTTTGATGCATTGAACATGTTTCGTTATTTCTATAATCGTAAAGAATAACATACAATATCACAAATATTTTTTTTTCAAAAAAGAACAACGTTAAAAAAAATTAATAGACAAAAGTCGTTCACCAAAAAAATAATATAAAAATTTGTTATTAATTACGTTTAGATTGCACAGGTAAATTATTTTATATTCGTAATGAATAAAAAAACGACACAAGAGGAAAAAGAAAAATTATTCGACGAAATTGGTTCGAACAAGGAAGATCTACAAATTTCTTATAAACCTTTTTTATAATAGTACATTAGAAACAGAAAAAAAGAAAGTTTAAAAAAAATAAAGCAAGTTAAAATAACTATTTATTTAAGAAAATTTGTCACCTATATTCAATCTACATATATTCTTAGAAAAAATGTACCTTAGCATGTGTATTTTTTATTTCAATTATAAAAGTAATTTTGCAAATTAAATAAACAAACTAAATGTATGTAAATACGATACATGTAGCAGTAAAACTGTTAATGGCAAAATTGTTTTCTTTTTTATGAAATTTGCAATTTTTTTAATTTTAAAAACAAGACCAATGCATATTATGAATTGTAATAATATATATTTATTGATATTGTATACATAGATAAATATAATTTACTTTTGATATAAGGGCTTTAAATATAATGCAGAAAAATTCGCATTGTATATAAAGTCGATTGCGAAGCACGATAAACTAGATGAGAATGTTTTCGTTAAAGACCAAGAAGCTTTAACAGAAAAGCATTAACAATCGCCAAAATAAAGTATTATTGATGCTTTGTTCTTTAATTTGAGCAAATCGGTGCAAAAATGTGGTGGACGTACCAAGGCTGAGCGCTTAGCGCTAAAACAAACAGAGGAACGCCCCAGGCGTGCCCAAACTTGCTTGCCGCACGTGCAAATTTGATATATTACTCTTAGATGGTGTGCTAAGTCAAAAAAAAATACATATGAAGCTTGAGTTTTTTATAGGAAAGGGGCAGGCTCTCATTTTTTTACCTACCTCATACAGTTGTCCAAATGGGGATTTTTTGTTCAAAATCGGCTAGAGCTTACAATTCTTCACTGAGTTCCATTTTTTTAAATTGTCAGAATTAAATATGCAATAAATTTTGTAAATTAGGTTTTTCAATTTTTTCTTTTAATATTTGTTTTACAGACAAATAAGCAAGAAAAATAAAATTTCTCGGTAATTGACCGAAATTGTGCAGCTAAAAACGATCTACAGATTTATGAAGATCAGTTTTTGATAGGCAGCATAGTTTCTGTTTCATTCATGAAAGAGAATAATAAAAATTAAAAATGTAAAGTATTGGATAAATGACAAAAGATGAAAACACAATGGAATTAAAGAAAAAATACTTTTTTTCAATTTAAACAAAATGCACAATCTACGGAGAGAAACAGTAAACAGAAATTATAGTAGGATGCGTAGTTTTAATTTTATTTGTGTAAAATGACATAACAAAACAACAAAAAACCAAAAAAAAATAAACATTAAAATTAACGTTTATGATAAAAAAAATTAATTTTGGGGCAAAAGACACAAGCTATGCAAAAAATGTAAGGACAAACCATGAGCATCCACAAAAAACTAGAAATTTATTAATAATTATTACATTCTCATCACTTATGATTAAGTATAAGAATTGTCCGAATCTTGACCAGAAAGTTTTTAAAAGGATTTCCAAGTTTTTAGACCCACTGAAGCCGAAAATCAATTTTTGGCTATGGGGTCTGTCTGTGAGTCCATCCGTAAACACAATAACTTTTGAAAAAATAAATCGTTCAAATCGAGCTCTGGTTCACTTTTTATAGGTGCTACAAACGACGATAAATACATAAAAAAAGTTTTTTTCTATTTGGTTTTATGTATTGGCAATCTAAGATTTAGGTATATTAGTTTCAAAAACAAAATCGAATATTTTTGTACACTCACACTACAGTGTCTCAAAGCAGGGGCTGCAGGAAACTCGCGGCCGCTTTTTCTGAGTCTTTTCGTCATACCTGAAACAAACAATGTAAAAAATTAACAATTTGTTTTTACAGTGGTGTAAGCAAGAATCAATATTTGTGTTAAGTAGGATAATTTTATACTTTGATTATTCATTATTAATTAGGCTGTTTTTTTATTTTCATTATTGAAGAAACTGACCGCATAGGAAACCATATATTATATTTTTAATATGAATAAAGGATTTAGAATATAGGAATAGAATATAGTAATTTGTATTATAGGAAATCAGACAGTAAATTGTGTTTGCATATGTAGTTTAAGTAATAATTTTGAAAAAAAGTATTCGAGTAAAAGATAAATGTGTACAATTATTTTCATTTTTTTGGTGCTCACAACGTCCACGCGCTTCGAGATATCGTGTTTAGTGTTTAAAAAAAGATTTAATACAAATCAGTAGAGAACATTTAATTACATTAATATGTTTCTAATTTCAAATAAAGTTTATTTATAAGTTGATAAAATGGGACATTGCCACTTCAGTTGTAGCACTTTGCAGGTTATGTTCGGTTTGATGCATTTAAGATCTTTTAATTCGCGCATGTTGTGCATTGACACAAATTTTGGACTGAATCGTCTAAAAATTCTTAATATTTCAAGTAAACAATAACACTTAAGCATTAGTTGCAAATTACCAAATCACTATCTGAACATGTAACCTATCATTATTTTTAGACCATATTTATCAATTTCGAGCGAACAGAAAAAATTTCAACGTCCATAAAGTAGAAATCAGTTAATCTATATTTACTATATTCCGAAGTGTGAAAGCGATATATCATTGAGTTTGGTCATGCAGCACAAAAAAATTCATAACCGAGCTCACGTGATTTCGACTTCATCGACGTTAAAAGTTTATTTTTGTGTCCGTTAGCCATTGCCAAAAATGCTCCAAAAATAATTGGTGATTACGTGTGCAATTTGTTAAATTGCAACGAATGTGGAAATTTTTTTATATTGATTTTTGAGACTGTTTAGACGATTTAGACCAAAATTTGTATTAGTGCTCAAAATGAGCGAATCAAAAAATCTGAAATGCGTCAAACCAAAAATTACCTGCAAAGTGCTAAAAACTCTAGTTATAATCTCCTATGTTATAAATAAATAAATAAATTTTCTTTTAAATTATAAGCCTACCGATCTATACGAACCTACTTCAGTGGTTTTAATTTATTCTTTGAAAATTTAAACATGATATCTCGATATTTGTGGACGTAGCGTGCACAAAAAAAAATGAAATTAAATTTACACTTTTATTTTCTACTCGGCTATTTTTTTTAATTATTATCAAAACTGCATATGCAAACGCAATTTATTGCCGCATTTCCTATATTTTAAACTTTAAACGTGATATATCAATGCCTTTGGACATGGTGGGCACCAAAAAGAATTTTTATAACCGAGGACTAATTTGGTCACGTGGCCACCGTAGAGCATGCCCTTAAGAAAATAAACGATGCTTAAAAAGGGACTATTAGAAAAAATAAGAAAAGATCGATACGAATGTATTTGTTATCGATTTTTTAAATTGTTATAACTAGGGGAATTTAAAAAGGTCATTCCTGATTAGGAAAAAATAAAATTATCAATGTCAACCCAGTAGGAGCGGAAATTGCAATGGGCAAAAAGAAAAAAGAAATGTTAAAAAAAAAATGATACTTTTAATGAAAATAAATCTTCAAAAACTGGTTTAAATTTTTTTTAAGTAATAAAATTTAAAAAAAAAAAGAGTATTAAAAAAAAAATTAAAGAGTTGCTATTTCAACCAACTGGATTTTTTATTCCTAATCAAAAACTGTCGAATCCATTAAGAGAGAAAAATTTTTAACAAAGTTGGTCTATCCTTGAGCAAAATATATTAATTTTTTACCAAACGGTTCTCTTTCAAGTCAAAACAGATTAAGTTGATAAAATTTGAACGGAGAATGGTTGAAGTTTTTACTGGATTCAATTTGCGAATTCAAATCGAAAACTGAAATTTATTTCACATTTAAGTCGAATACAAGGGAAAAGCTACAAGAAAGTGAACGGTGAAAGACAGGGTGTCTGCGTTAAATAAATATTAATTTTTGTCGTATTTTTATTACTTTAAAAATATCAGCTCGGAAAACTAAAGATTTTGTGCACTTTTTGGTTTAATAACACACATACTCTAACAAACAAATTTTAAACCTAAAATTAATGCTCAAAAGCATTTTTCAATATTTGCATTATCTTTGGTCTGACATTTAAAACTTTTGAAACTTTCTACAGTTTACAAAGTTTCACAAAACCTTAAGAAAAACTATCGATGATAGTTTCTAGTTTTTGGTAGCCCGGTGTAGAGTCCGCCTTCTGAAAAAGATTGGCTGGGGCATAAAGAAAAGATCAAATCCTTGAGATACATATTACATTAATTTATTATTATTATTATTTATGATTACAAGTTACTTATATCATTTTGATTCTAAATTACAATACAAAAAATATTATATTTTTGTTTTACACTCAAACAATATTGAATTAGTGATAATTATAACGAAAAGGAGGAGCAGGTGGCAGTCTATGAGGCACAATCCTTGAGCTGGAACCTCTGAAAATTTTTAATGGAATGTTAATTTACGAACGGTTTACGAAATATTATATTTAAGTTTTGCGTTTGAGCATAATCCAATTACTGATAATAACAATGATATTATAAATAAAAATAAGGTTTAATAAGAGGGTGTTCTCTAGTTGGCATCGCGGTAGGGTTTGAGCTTTCATCTCATTGCAGACAGGCAGAGAACAATGATGAAAACCAAAACTTAAAAATTATCATGGAGAGCATACTAAAGTTTTTAAAACGCTTTGCGCTTCCCAAAGATCATAGGAGAGCCGCTGAAGCCACATAATATGGGATTGTGCTGTTCGTAAGCTTCAAGATGGTTAGGCAGTTCTCACTAATCAATCAGCTGGCCAAGAAAAACATCTGCGACAAGCAGTATGCAGTAGAACATCAAGTGTGCCTGCTAAGGGTGCTTTGTCTAGAGTTAGCTTTTTGCAACCAACTAACGAAACAGAAGTACCGAGAGATAGCATTAAGTGGGACACCACAGCGAAAGAGGAATTAGTGCGTTCCCACTGTGAAAGTAGAAATCTGAAACCAAAAGCGAAAAGGAATGCAATGTCAGGAGGAAATTCACTGCAAAGTATCCTCATATAAAGAAAGACGCGCTACGAGCTCTTACCGTTAAGGAAATTACAGAAAATCAAGCAACATGTTGATTCGACTTAAAAGAACTACGGGAATAAACATCAGTTAGAGCAAGTCGGGTGACAGGTAGAGGCAGCGGTAACATGGCGGAACATGGCATAACACAACTTAAAGCAGAACCAGAGGTATAGCAACCAAGCTGGCGATCAGAATGGATATATCATATGAACAGAGATGTTATGCGCCTTTATTTTTTTACAGGCAAAAGCGGTAAAAGTATGAGGAGGGAATATGACCGAACCTTCTTACTTAAGTAAACGAAGCTAGCCTCAAGAATAAATGAGCAGAATCTAGCAGATTTAAAACATTTAATATTTGTAGACAGATTGCTTTCGGCTGTTTTAATAGTTACCACGTAAATGAATGTGAAAAAGCAGCGGCCTGCTGATGAACTCCACTTGGAAGACGTGAATAACGAAGAACTGATTGAAGCTAAAGGAACAGGTAGTAGGGAAAATGAACATCAAGTACCGAATTCACCAATCACAGCCTTAAAAGGAATTTGATAGTGTTTTACTATAGTTCAGACATGCAGAACCAACAAAAAGGCATTATTTCAACCAGATTAAAATCACAAATGATCTGCGCACACTATTAGGACATCTAAACAGCAAGGCTTTACCTATGCTTTTAAATAAAACTAAAACAGCGTGAGAGGTGCAAACTCTGGTATACTGTGCAGCTCTGGCAACCGTTAAATGTACAGATCCACCATGAAGGATCTGGTTGGATATGGTTGTCAGAAAAGTAAAGTACAAATTGGGTCGATTGACTTAATACAAAAAAAAAAATTGAACAAGAAAGCTAATCCACCATGTTACAAAAATCACCTACCCTCGGTACATCAAGATATTAACAGCAGCAACATTAGAGAAGAGGATAGACTCTCAACGGCAGCGATTTGATGCTTTTGCTGCTGGTAACAGAAAATTAGTGCAAAAAAGCAAAAAAATCAAACCTTTCAGGAAGATGAAAGTAGTTTCTATCGTGAACTAATTTTAAAGCCTAATAACCTGCCAGACACTGGAGTGTCTTAATTGGAAGAAATCACTAACTTTTAGTCGAGAGTTTAGGAAAAAAAGAACAAAGGTAATCTAAACTGTGCTTGGTTCCAAGTAGAGAAGAGAGGTTTGTGGACAATAAAGCATATCTGTATCAGCACCCACTAAAACGGGTACTTAGTAGCATGTCATATTGGTTTAGAGTACATGCAACTGAGAATAATCATCATGTGAACTCTTTTCTATACATGAATGACCGAAATCTATAGGCTATTTGAGACCAGACACTGCAGGACTTGATCGTTTTCACAGAGCAGTTTTCCATTAAAAACGATTCCGAAAGTGACATCGAGGCAATGTCTGAGGACCAGTCATATAAAGATCTGGATATTTTAGAATCTAAGGGTGTTCAGCATACCTTCGTTAAGAAAAGCCTAAATACTCCATTTACCACAAGACTCAGATTGATTCTGAAGAGTTCTTTCAACTCAACAATCAAAATTAGGATAATCAAGAACTATGCCACCCCTGTCATCAGGTACTCGCTTAGGTTTATCAAATAATCTAAGGCCGACGAAAGCATCCAGTGGTGACTGTTGTCACTGGACTAAGTCCGTGGCAATGAAGAAAAACGAGGTTTACCCGAGAATAAGTTATAAAATGAATGGTAGATCATCATGTTTCACGAAATATGTATATCAACTTACTGAGTTCGAGAAATAGGCACAGGTTCTTCCCAGTATATTATGTAACTATCCCGGACTTTATATATTGTTCCCACTGGAATTTCTTCGAATTCTTTGCATATTGAGGGAAAGTGGGAGTCCATATTTATTTTCATCCGTCTTCTTTTGCCTTTTATATACTTGTACAATCCAGCAAGACTCAGACTCTTAGTCAGTATTGCATAGGCTTGCCGATCGGGCGTATGCAAAACAATTTGTTGATTGAGTGGCACGTCATAAAGATAATTTGTTCCGTTTTTCAATCTAACTTCAGTATCGGGAAGAAAAGTATATAATCCAAATTGTAATATCCGTGTTGTATTCAGATGGCATTTTAACCGAACGAAATCCATTTCTGAAACTGCGTATCCAAGTTTATCATTAGAAGGCAGACGGGTAGGTTTAGGACTGATCCTATCTTGTGGAATCTCAGCAAGAGCATTCTCAGCAGAATGAGACGTGGCTGCGAAAATCTGAGGAGGATGGTTGTTGGCAGGAGGATAATATCCGGCAGGAGGATGATAGCCGGCAGGAGGATGATAGTCGGGAGGAGGATGATAGCCGGCAGAAGGATAATTGCCGGGAGGAGGATAATTGCCGGGAGGAGGATAATTGCCGGGAGGAGGATAATTTCCGGGAGGAGGATAATTGCCGGGAGGAGGATGATTCAGGTCAATAAATTCCCTTGTAGATGAGGACTGCGAACTAGAACTAGAATCTGAAAAAATAATATAGGATAAAAATTTTTCTTAAGTTATTTAATGAAGACACTATGTTATTTGAAACAACTTTTCCAAATTCTAAAAGCATTCTCAAGAAAATCAACTCTTATGAACACGATCTTATTGGTAGGAAATACGAAATTTGTTCAAAAACCTTTCACGTAATTTGTATGGATTTCTAATCCCAGAATTAGAATTTGTATCGTGGAGGAAATTAGATTTTTACAGGTGTGACTAGTAAAACATTTCGCTATAATCCGAATTCGGGGCCCGCATTCTATAACGCACCATTCTTTCTTAAGGATTTTCTTTTTACATTCATCAGTGGTGTTCTATTGGTGTAAGATTTAAACCCCCTACCTTTTTTTTGTATGAACCTTTTTATTGGAAAATGGTTCAAAGAAATTTTGTAGGATTTTCAAAAGCCATAAATTCTCTAGACTGTTTTTTGTATTTTTAGTCGTTTGGTTCAAAATAGGAATGTCTTGTGGTCAAGTTACGGACACAAATTGTTACTTTTTATTTTTAATTCATTTTTTATGAATCAACCCAAAACCAGGCATCTTATCAAAAAGTGATTCATAGCAACTTTTTAGGTTTTTTCGTGTAAGCAATTTTCGTTAGATGATTTTTTTCGTAACTTGTATTGTTTTTTAAAAAATTTAGTTTTTAAATGTTATCTTTCACGAATAAAATAAAAACCACGCGTACTATCAATAAGTCATTATTAATAAATTTTTAGATCCTCTTTGATATTATAAAAAGTCCCGAATAATTTTATGATAATCTTGTAGGGCTTTCAAAGACAAATTGAATAAATTGTTTGATTTCTAAGTACTACAAATAACGTAGACAACAGACAGAGGTCATCGTAAAAATTTGAATTTCGGATAAGGGAAACTCAAAAAATCAGGACTTGATCATTTAAAAACTTAAACACCTAATAAATTAAAAACTTAAAAATTATAGCACATAAAACATTAATAAAAATCAAGACAAGAAAAACGTTTTTTTGAAAACCCTTGAGAATTATATAAATAACGTTTTGAATTTTTGTTTATCATTTAAAATGCAAATTTTAATTGCAATAAAAAATATAAAAAATAAGAAACTCCATTTTGCGGTGAAACTATCCAAAACACGATTAATAGTAATTCGATAAAAATTAGGCACTCAAAAAGGCCATAAAAGTTTATCATGGATCCCTTTTTGAAAGGACAGTGAGCTTTTATTTTATTCATTGAAAAGAACATTAAAAATTTTTAAAAATAACTTTTGGACTAAAGAAAATATCTTGATTAAAAATTAAAAAAATTGAATTTAAAAAGCAAAGCAAGGAACGAGAAAAAATGATGATTAAAAGTTGAACAACCAAGAAGGAATTACCAATCTGTTTTTAATAATTTTTTAATAGAAAGCCCAGATTTTGTTTTAAGCGTTAAAAATAACATTAAAAATCAAAAGTTTTTTTTTATGATGCAAGGTGAAACAAATGTCAATAAGCGAAAGTTCTTTATCCAAAAATGATCTAAAAATTTGTTGTTAATCATCTTTTGATAAAAATCGTACATTTTCTTTTAGTCGGAAACAAAATTATGCAGATAATTAATAATTCAAATTTTTGTAAAACTAAAAATTAAATAAAATGCAGAATCATAAGCAACTATAAAAGCAATCATGAAAAATAATATTTTTACATTACTTTTAAATATCTGAATAAGAAATCCTAGGGCGAGATATATAAATGAATATAATGTATTTTTGTGTTACATATAATTTATAAATGTTCATATTATAAAAAAAAAATCGAGTGTGAAGCAAGAGATACGTGATAACAATCTGTTCATGAAAAACCGAAGGAGCTTTAACAAAAGAGAATTCACAATCATCGAATTAATGTAGTCGATACTTTGAGCTTTACTTTTAAAAATTATTTTATACATAGTGTACTTAACTTTTCTGGTTTAAAATTATTCTTGTTTTATTACAAATTCTACTCTCATTTTAAAAAGTTTGTTATTTTGGTGTAAAGTCGCCGCTTTTGGAAAAAAACGCAAATATTTCGTTCAAATTTGATGTGCTTTGATAATAATCCTTTATTTATGGTGAAAGATTACTTATTCTTGTTAAAAATTCCTTTATTTTGGTTGAAGGTCATTTCAGTTTTTGTTAAAAATTATCATTTTTTTAACTGAAGATATAGCTAGTCCATTTTTGATTGCAAATAAAACTTTTGTAGTTCACTTTGTGAAAAATTCATTTATTTTGACAATTTTTAGAATTTACCGATTATGTCAAAAAAAAATTTTTGAATGGTTGATAAATAATTTGGTTAACTATAAATGTAACTCTTTATTTTATTGAAAAATTGACATTTTAAAAGAAAAATTAATTTTGCGTAGTTAAAATTCAACTATTTAAGACACTTGAATTTTCAATTTAGAAGGACAAATCTGTAATATAAAAAATGAAATGTTTAAAAACTCACTTAAATAACTATGAAAGTAAATGAATTTAAAAATTAAAATTTTACCTTTGAATGAATTAATTCAAGTTTCTAAAAGAAAATAGATGAATGAGACATTTTTCAGTCAAGAGAGAAAAAAATGTGAACAAAGTTATTGTTTTTTAAACCACAAATTTATAATTTTTAGGAATTTATTGAGCGATATTGGTAAACAATTAAAAGTTACTCACTGTAACATGACGTACTAAAAAGTATTTTGAATTCAAAAAATTTTTCGATAATACGGAAAGGTTTATTTGATCATTATTCTTATATTATTTATATTTTTATCATTTTTTCATTGTTTATTTTTTTGATATGGATCTTAGACTTGCGGCGTTATCATAAATAATACTAATAATCCTATCAAAAAATTAAGGTACCCTGAATTTATCTCAACAATAACCCCAGGTATTTTTAATTTAAAGAAAAAACTCGTTTTTTAAAAACAACTAAATTGTATAAAGTTTCTAGGAATTTGTTTGAAAATAATGAAAAATTAATGAAAATTAAATGCTGGAATATAACATACTTTCAAGTATAAATAAAAAAATTTTAACAATGCATGACAATTTTTTTAAATTAATTTATAGAATCGGCCCCCGTAATTTATTTATCTGTAGCACTTACCCCCCAAGCAGCCAAAGGCACAATTGCTCCGACAATCATGAATACATTTTAGTGGGCGGCTTTTCTTTGTCTGAAAGTGCATAATTTTTTTTTGCATTTAAAATTTTTTTCTGAGAATTAAGTTTTAAATGTAAAAAAATTTAAAGGAATATTTTTATATACTCACACTGCAGCTCTCTAAGCAGAAAGAAAGTGTCCTCTTAAGATGGTTGTCCTAATTACCATAAATATTTATTATTTTATAATTTTATTATTTTTAATTGAGCAGTAGTTATTAATTTATTTTTCAAATAAAAAAGCGGCCTTTATGGGAAAGCAAATTTATCTGTTTTAATATATGGATTAAGGAAAAAAAACACTGTTCAGAAAAGTAGCAGCGATTTTTTATATTGTTTTGTACAAGGGAATCTTAACTAGTTCATAAATAATAGTAAAAAAAAATAAGAAATCTAAACTCACCTCAGGAGACGCAGAAATAACAAAGGATAATAAAGTTGCAAATTCTATAAAAATAAAATACACAAATATTATTTTTAGGTATTGTTGTTAGATTAGAAATTCTCTGTCACTTTTCTAGAAAACGTTTACAATTTTTTAAATCATTTTAATATTTTAATTTTTAATTGTTCATCTACGGATTTAATTAATTATTTCAAAAATCTATTGAAAACATTTTCTCCTTAAGCAAAAATTATGAAATATGGATTAAATCAAAGTTAGTTTATACCACAAAAGAAGTAATTTATTACCAAAAAAAGGAATTTTCAACAAAACAGTTTAATTTTCGAAAAGAGATCAATTTGTTACTAACATTTTAAATCATCAACCAAAAAATAAATTTTTTTTGAAATTAATTTTTAAAATTAATGGTTCAATTTGTAACAAAAAGAATGGACTTATAAACAAAAAGATAATTTTTATATCCACAGAGACCCATTTTTAACACAATTTATGAATTTTCAACAAAAAGTTGAATTTTAAGGCATTTTTTTTTTTAATTTTTGACAAATTAGTTTAACTTTAATACCTTGTTGCTGAATTGTCAACTAAAAAGATAAATTTTCAAACTAACAAAAAATTTTCTACCAAAGAAAAACAAATTTTTATTCAAACAAGAAGTTAAATTTTCTACTAAAAAGGATGAATTTTCGAACAGAATGATAAATTTATTATCTAAAAAGAAAATTTTTTAATAAAAAAAAAAAATTGTCAACACACAAGTTAAAATTTTAAAGAAGAAAAATTTTTTTTATTTGTTAAAGTAGTTCATCTTCAAAACCCAGATTTTTAATTTTTCACCAAAAAAAACTAATTTTTTTAAAATTCAAGAATTCTCAAGCAAAAAGTTAAATTTTCTATAAAAAGATATATTTTTAGACAAAAAGATTATTTTATCTCCCAAGCAGACGACCTTCTAAAAGAATTAAAAATTTCTAAACAAAAAAGTTAAATTTTTAAGTAAGAAAAAATTTCTTTCAGTTTTGAAGAAAGTAGTTCAACCCTAAAATTTAATTGTTTAATTTTAATAGAAAAAAACAACAAATTATTAGCAAAATTCAAAAAGTCTTGAGCAAAACAAAAAATTAATTTTTGACCAAGAAAAGTGAATTTTCAATATACTTCAAGATTTCTCAAACAAACAAATGAATGTCCAAGTGAAAAATATGAATTATTCAACAAAAAGTTTAAATTTCTACAGAAAACTAAAACAAAAGTTTTTAATAAAATTTAAGAATTCTGATCCAAATTTTTAACGTTTAAAAAAATAGATGAATTTTTGATAAAACTCAAGAATTCTAAACTAAAAAGTTGAATTTTCTATAAAAAGATAAATTTACAAACAAAAAGATTATTTCATTATCAAAACATACGATCTTTTAAAGGAATTTTAAATTTTAAAACCAAAAAGTTAAATATTAAAGAAAGAAAAAATTTCTTTTAATTTTTAAGAAAGTAGTTTAACTTCAAAAAACATAGTTGTTTAATTTTTAAATGAAAAAAAGAAACAAATTATTAGCAAAGTTCAATAATTATATCAATAAATAAAAATTCAATTTTTGCACAAAAAGTTCAAATTTCTACAGAAAGAAAACAAAGAGTTTTTAACAAAATATAAGAATTTTGATCCAAAATGTTCATTTTTCAAACAAAGTTGAATTTTGGAAAAAATTAAAAAATTCTCAACCAAAAAGTTGAATTTGTTTTATCGCGGCACTGTTGAGAAAGTGGACTACATATCCAGAATAATTTAAATTCTTTTTTATCTCAATTGATGCTAATTAAATTTGATAGAGGATAATAATTAAAAGTATTTTTAATAAAAATTCATAGTTTTTGTAATTAGAGTTGGAAATAAATTTTTATTACAAATGAAACTTTTTAATTTATTAATTATTTCTAAAAGCACATTAATCGGTAAGACTGAAATTTTCTGAATTTTCGGTCTGTGAATGAAAGTAATTAATCATGAAAAAAATTTTAAAAAGGACAATTTTGATTGTTATAAACAAATTTACAAATGCGGCATTTCGCAACATAGCAACTAATTATTTTTTACGGAATAATATCCTGTTTCTCATCTGCACGTGTTTCAAGGATTCTCCCTGATTTTCTTAACCAAAGAAAGAAAAATATCGTAGTACCCGTTTTTAAGCATTTTTTTTTTCATTTTCACAACTTAAAATATTTGTAAATTTTTAATCAAAAAGTTCTATGTATACTTTCATCAGCTTTAAATTATGTCAATGAAAACAGTACACATTTTTTCATGCTCAGAATTTAAAGTTGACACGAGATTAGTTAAGATTTGTTGATCGGAGATGAATTTATTGTATAATATTGATACATTTTATTTAATAATAAGATTGCTATGGTAATTTACAATATTTGAAAACACAGGTTTTTGCGGTTCCAAATTTTTCTCTAATACAATTAAAAGTTTATACAAGAATAAAAAATATTTTTTGGTTCAAGACAAACCGATTGACCTATAATATTCGCAATTAATTTTTTTAAAAGAATTAATAATTTAATAAAGAGTAACCGAGCTACAGTCGTTCATATTACATTAAAAACGGATTGTTATAGTAAACAGTTTTTTATGTTCATAATTTAAAGTTGATTTGAGAGTAGAAAAGATTTCTCGGTTTACGACAAAACGATTGACCTATAATATTCATACATTTAGTAACGAGTAAGGAAGTTATCATGGTTTGTATTATAATTTAAATAGATTGTTATAAAGAACATTTTTTCATGCTTATAATTTAAAATTGAGGCGAGATTATTTAATATGTGTGAATTCGAGAAGAATCAATTGACCTATAATATTTATACATTTTATTTAAGTATAGGATTGCTATGGTAATTTATAATATTTCAAAATACACAATTTTTTGTTTAGCATTTTTCTATAACATAAGTCAAAGTTGATGCAAAAATAAAAAATATTTCTTGGTTCAAGACAAATCGATTGACCTATTATATTATTAATTAGTTTAAATATTTTTTAAATAAATAATAATATAATAAAGAGTAAGTGAGCTACAGTCGTTTATATTATAGTTCATATAGATTCTCGTAGTAAACATATGTTCATGCTCATAATTTAAAGTGGAGGCAAGAGAATTTAAGATGTGTGGATTCAAGAGGAATCGATTGACCTATAATATTGATACATTTCATTTAAGAATAGGATTGCTATGGTAATTTATAATATTTGAAAATAGAGTTTATCGCAGTTCAACATTTTTCTCAAGCACAATTCAAAGTTGATGAAAGAATGAAAAATATAACTTAGTTAAAAAATATCGATTGACCTATCATATTAATAATAAATTTTATAACTCTTTTTAATGAATAATAATTTGATTAAGATTTCGTGAGCTATAGTCGTTAAAATTATATTTAAAATGGATTTTTCTAGTACAAATTTTTTCAAGCTCATAATTTGAAGTTGATTCTAGAGTAGAAAATATTTCTCGGTTCACCACGAATCGGTTGACCTATAAATTCATACACTTAGTAAGGAGTAAAGAATTTTTCGACGTTTATATTGTAGTTAAAATAGATTTTCATAATAAACCTTTTTTCATGCTGATAATTTAAAGTAGAGTTGAGAGTATTTAAAATGTGTTGATTCGAGACGAATCGATTGACCTAGAATATTGATTTATTTTATTACAGTTTTTTGAAAAGTTCTCTCAAGTTCTGTCAAATTGTCATACTTATTTTATTTTAAATTTATAATCAAAAAGTTTTGTTTGAAATAGATTTCTAAAAAATTATGAATTTGAGGAAGGAAAAAAAGTTTAAATAATTACGCACAACTAAAAATGAAACGTTTTAAAAAATAAAATCTAGAATTTCGTCAAACTAAATGCTATTTCAATCACTTGGGTTAATTGTTGATATATTTGTTTTTAATTGTTGTTAAATAACACAATATATAAATTTTTCTAGTTTTCTTTTTTCTAGTTTCAAAAAGCTTATTCAAATTTATTATAAATCCTATAGGTAAATTAATTTTTTCTGAACTAAATAATATTCTTTACTCCTGCGTTAACTTTGAATTATATTAAAGAAAAATGTTGAAACACAAAAAATAGTATTTTCAATATTATCGATTACTATATCAATCTTATTCTTAAATAAAATTGATTAATATTATAGGTCAATCAATTTGTTTCGAATTCACACATCATTAAAGAGTTTAAATTATTACGCAAAACTAAAAAGAAAGCGTTTTAAAAAATAAAATCTTCAATTTCGACAAACTAAATGCTATTTTAATCGCTTAAGTTAATTTTTGATATATATATTTTTAATTGTTGTTAAATAACACAATATATAAATTTTTCTAGTTTTATTTTTTCTATTTTTAAAAAAATTATTCAAATTTATTATAAATACTATAGGTCAATCAATTTTTTTTTAACAAAATAATATTCTTTACTCCTGCGTGAACTTTGAATTATATTAAAGAAAAATGTTGAACTACAAAAAATAGTATTTTTAATATTATCGATTACTATATCAATCTTATATTTCAATAAAATGTATCAATATTATAGGTTAATTAGTTAGTTTCAAATTCACACATCATTAAAGAGTTTTAATTATAACGCACAACTAAAAAGAAAACGTTTAAAAAATAAAATCTACAATTTTGTCAAACTAAATGCTATTTCAATCGCTTGGGTTAATTGTTGAAATATATTTTTTTAATTGTTGTTAAATAACACAATATATAAATTTTTCTATTTTTTTTTTTTCTAGTGAAAGAAAAATTATTCAAATTTATTATGAATACTATAGGTCAATCAATTTTTTTTAACCAAATAATATTCTTTGCTCCTGCGTCAACTTTGAATTATATTAAAAAAAAATGTTGAACTACAAAAGATAGTATTTTTAACATTATCGATTACTATATCAATCTTATACTTAAATAAAATGTATCAATATTATATGTCAATCAATTAGTTTCAAATTCACACATCATAAAAGAGTTTAAATTATTACGCACAACCAAAAAGAAATCGTTTCAAAAAATAAAATCTTCCATTTCGTCAAACCAAATGCTATTTCAATCGCTTAAGGTAATCGTTGATATCTTTTTTTTTTTAATTTTTATTAAATAACACAATATACAAACTTTTCTAGTTTTAGTTTTTCTAGTTTTTTAAAAATTATTCAAATTTATTATGAATACTATAGGTCAATCAATTTTTTTTTAACCAAATAATATTCTTTGCTCCTGCGTCAACTTTGAATTATATTAAAGAAAAATGTTGAACTACAAAAGATAGTATTTTCAATATTATCGATTACTGTAGCCATCTTATTCTTAAACAAAATGTATGAATATTATAGGTCAATAAATTAGTTTTGAATTCACACATCATAAAAGGGTTTAAATTATTACGCACAACTAAAAAGAAAACGTTTTCAAAAATGAAATCTTCAATTTCGTCAAACTAAATGCTATTTTAATCGCTTAAGTTAATTTTTGATATATATTTTTTTAATTGTTGTTAAATAACACAATATATAAATTTTTCTAGTTTTATTTTTTCTATTTTTAAAAAAATTATTCAAATTTATTATAAATACTATAGGTCAATCAATTTTTTTTTAACAAAATAATATTCTTTACTCCTGCGTGAACTTTGAATTATATTAAAGAAAAATGTTGAACTACAAAAAATAGTATTTTTAATATTATCGATTACTATATCAATCTTATATTTCAATAAAATGTATCAATATTATAGGTTAATTAGTTAGTTTCAAATTCACACATCATTAAAGAGTTTTAATTATAACGCACAACTAAAAAGAAAACGTTTAAAAAATAAAATCTACAATTTTGTCAAACTAAATGCTATTTCAATCGCTTGGGTTAATTGTTGAAATATATTTTTTTAATTGTTGTTAAATAACACAATATATAAATTTTTCTATTTTTTTTTTTTCTAGTGAAAGAAAAATTATTCAAATTTATTATGAATACTATAGGTCAATCAATTTTTTTTAACCAAATAATATTCTTTGCTCCTGCGTCAACTTTGAATTATATTAAAAAAAAATGTTGAACTACAAAAGATAGTATTTTTAACATTATCGATTACTATATCAATCTTATACTTAAATAAAATGTATCAATATTATATGTCAATCAATTAGTTTCAAATTCACACATCATAAAAGAGTTTAAATTATTACGCACAACCAAAAAGAAATCGTTTCAAAAAATAAAATCTTCCATTTCGTCAAACCAAATGCTATTTCAATCGCTTAAGGTAATCGTTGATATCTTTTTTTTTTTAATTTTTATTAAATAACACAATATACAAACTTTTCTAGTTTTAGTTTTTCTAGTTTTTTAAAAATTATTCAAATTTATTATGAATACTATAGGTCAATCAATTTTTTTTTAACCAAATAATATTCTTTGCTCCTGCGTCAACTTTGAATTATATTAAAGAAAAATGTTGAACTACAAAAGATAGTATTTTCAATATTATCGATTACTGTAGCCATCTTATTCTTAAACAAAATGTATGAATATTATAGGTCAATAAATTAGTTTTGAATTCACACATCATAAAAGGGTTTAAATTATTACGCACAACTAAAAAGAAAACGTTTTCAAAAATGAAATCTTCAATTTCGTCAAACTAAATGCTATTTCAATCGCTTGGGTTAATTGTTGATATCTTTTTTTTTAATTTTTGTTAAATAACACAATATATAAAGTTTTCTGGTTGTATTTTTCCTAAATTTAAAAAGATTATTCAAATTTATTATAAATACTATAGGTCAATCAATTTTTTTTGAACCAAATAATATTCTCTACTCCTGCGTCAACTCTGAATTATATTAAAGAAAAATGCTAAACTACAAAAAATAGTATTTTTAATATTATCGATTACTATATCAATCTTATACTTAAATAAAATGTATTTATATTATAGGTCAATCAATTAGTTTCGAATTCACACATCATAAAAGAGTACAAATTATTACGCACAACTAAAAAGAAAACGTTTTCAAAAATGAAATCTTCAATTTCGTCAAACTAAATGCTATTTCAATCGCTTGGGTTAATTGTTGATATCTTTTTTTTTAATTTTTGTTAAATAACACAATATATAAAGTTTTCTGGTTGTATTTTTCCTAAATTTAAAAAGATTATTCAAATTTATTATAAATACTATAGGTCAATCAATTTTTTTTGAACCAAATAATATTCTCTACTCCTGCGTCAACTCTGAATTATATTAAAGAAAAATGCTAAACTACAAAAAATAGTATTTTTAATATTATCGATTACTATATCAATCTTATACTTAAATAAAATGTATTTATATTATAGGTCAATCAATTAGTTTCGAATTCACACATCATAAAAGAGTACAAATTATTACGCACAACTAAAAAGAAAACGTTTTAAAAAGTAAAATCTTCAATTTCGTCAAACTAAATGCTATTTCAATCGCTTGGGTTATTTGTTAGTATCTTTTTTTTAATTGTTGTTAAATAACACAATATATAAATTTTTCTAGTTTTATTTTTTCTAGTTTTGGTTTGATTTTCTTTATCAATATTAATTAGTTTCCTTTTTTATTTCCTTTTTTTATTCCTCTTGAAAGATTTTGATATTTATATTTTTTATCGTTTGTAGTTTTTGAAAACCTCTTTTTTATTCCCTTTTTAAACAAACACTTCAATCGTAATTATATACTTTGAAAACATAATTTTTAAAGACTTCTTATTTTATTGTTTTGTAAAAAAAAACTTTTCTTGTCATTTTATATATTTTTAGATCGATTACGAAAATATTTATTTTGGAAAATTTGGAAAAGCGTTATATATCACGAATAAAAATTTATGGGGGGGGGGGGGGTAGTGAGAAAGTGTTAGTGATACGAGGGGAATTTAATTGATTTTATAAAGCTCAAAAATTTTAAACAAATATATCATTTAATTACTTAATTACTTTTGTTATCACTTGCATTATCACGCAATTGAATTGTTTTCACATTCCTTTATTATCAACAATTACCAATAATTATTTCTTCTGCGATGATCATTTTGTCATTTTATGACATTGTTAACATAAAATAATGCAATATAAAATAAAATAAAAAAGAGAAAAGAAAAATGAGAAGGAAACCAACCAAATCCTCTTCTTTATCTTTTTTATTTCTCTCGTTTTGTTTTATTTTTATAATTATCAAGTTAAAATAAAAAAAATTGTAAAAAAATAGTCACAAAAGTTTCGGAACTCGTACATATAACTCTTGTAAAAGCAAAAAAATAATAAGTAACATCATGGTTTCGTAACAGTTTCAGCCTGCTCAAATATTGTTTATTTTGATTTATTTTTTTATTTTTGGTTTCAAAAATTTGCTCGTTTAAATCTTGGTTTCATTTTCAGAAATTATGCAGATTAATTTGTTTATTGGACATAATATAGGATTTTTTTAATTTAATTAGAATCTTATTTAAATTTCTTTAATTTTTACTCAAATTGTCCTTTGTCACACGGAAAAATAAAATGTGTCGAAAACATTTTTTTGTGGGATTTGATCACGATTATACGATAAAAACCTAATATAGAAGATGAGAAATGAAAATATTTATACTTATTTTTCTTAACACTGACAATAAAATAAAAAAATTTTTTAACACAATAAAAATTCATCCACAATTCTTTCCCAGCTTTAAAATGTACCAGCCAAGATTGTAAAAATTATTTTACTTGTATATTTATAATCAAAATGTTCTGTGTATACTTTGATCGGCTTTAAATTATGTCAATGAAAACAGTACAGATTTTTTCATGCTTATAATTTAAAGCTGACACGAGATTAGTTAAGATGTGCTGATTCTAAATGAATTTATTGTATAATATTGATACATTTTATTTAAGTATAGGATTGCTATGGTAATTTATAATATTTAAAAATACAATATTTTGCAGTTCAACATTTTTCTTTACCATAATTCAAAGTTGATGCAAGAATAAAAAATATGTCTTGGTTCAAGACGAATCGATTGACCTATTATATTCTTAATAAATTTTCATAATTTTTAAAATAATTAATAATTTAACAAAGAGAAAGTGAGCTACAGTCGTTAATATTAAATTTGAAATAGATTTTTGTAGTAAAAATTTGTTCAAGCTCAAAATTTATAGTTGATTAGAGAGTAGAGAAAATTTCTCGGTAGACGACGAATCGATTGACCTATAATATTCATAAATTTAGTAACGAGTAAGGAAGTTATGGTGGTTTATGTTTTAATTAAAATAGATTATCATAGTAAACATTTTTTCATGCGCATAATTTAAATTTGAGGCGAGAATATTTAGGATATGTTGATTCGGGAGAAATGTATTGCCCTTTAATATTCCTAATAAATTTTAATAATTTTTTATATAAATAATAATTCAATAAATAGTAAGTGAGCTATAGACGTTAAGATTATATTTAAATGGATTATTGTAGTAAACATTTTTTGAAGCTCATAATTATAGTTGATTCGAGAGTAGCAAAGATTTATCAGTTTACGACGAATCGATTGACCTATAATATACATACATTTATTAACGAGTTAGGAAGTTATCGCAGTTTCTATTCTAATTACAATAGATTATCATAGTAAACATTTTTTGATGCTCATAATTTAAATTTAAAGCGAGAGTATTTAAGATATGTTGATTTGAGAAGAAGCGATTGACCTCTAATATTTATACATTTTATTAAAGAATACGATGGCTATGGTAATTTATAACATTTGAAAATAAAGTTTTACGCAGTTTAACATTTTTCTCTGAAATAATTCAAAGTTGATGAAAGAATAAAAAATATTACGTGGTTTAAGAAAAATCAATTGACCTATTATATTAATAATAAGTTTTAATCATTATTTTAATAATTATTAATTAAATAAAGAGCACGTAAGCTATAGTCGTTGATATTATATTTAAAATAGATTGTTGTAGTAAACATTTTTTCAAAGCTCATAATTTAATATTGATTCGAGAGTAGAAACGATTTCTCGGTTCACGAAGAATCGATTGACCTATTACATTCACACATTTAGTAACGACTAAGGAAGTTATCGTGATTTATATTTTAATTAAAAAAGATTCTCATAGTAAACATTTTGTCATGCTCATAATTTAAATTTGAGGTGAGAGTATTTAAGATATGTTGATCTGAGAGGAATCGATTGATTTATAATATTGATACATTTTATGTAAGAATAGGATTTCTATGGAAATTTATAATCTTTGAAAATAGAGTTTTTCGCTGTTCAACATTTTCCTCTAACATAATTCAAAGTCGATGCAAGAATAAAAAATATTTCTTGTTTCAAGACATATCGATTGACCTATAATATTCGCAATAAATTTTTATAATTTTTTTATCAATTAATAATTTAATAAAGTGTAAGTGAGCTTCAATTGTTAATATTATATATAAAATGATTTTTTTTGTAAACATTTTTTCAAGCTCATAATTTAGTGTTGATTCGAGAGTAGAAAAGATTTCTCGGTTCAAGATGAATTGATTGACCTATAATATTCATACATTTAGTAACAAGTAAAAAAGTTATCGTGGTTTATATTCTACTTAAAATAGATTCTCTTAGTAAATAGTATTTCTTTGGTAATTTACAACATTTGAAAAAAGAATTTTATGCAGTTCAACATTTTTCTCTAACATAATTCAAAGTTGATGAAAGAATGAAAAATATTACTTTGTTCAAGAAAAATCGATTGACCTATTATATTAATAATAAATTTTAATAATTTTTGTGATAATTAATAATTTAATAAAGAATACGTGAGATATAGTAATATTCATACATTTATTAACGAGTAAGAAAATTATGGTCGCTTATATTACAGTAAAAATGCATTCTCATAGTGAACATTTTTTCATGCTCATAATTTAAAGTTGACGCGAGAGTATTTAAAATGTGTTGATTAGAGAAAAATCTTTTGACTTATAATATTGATACATTTTATTTAATAATTAGATTGGTATGGTTATTTATAATATCAGAATAATGTCAGAATTATTTTATTTGTAAATTTATAATCTAACAGTTTCGTCTATTCTTTTATCAGCTTTACGTTATGTCAGTCAAAACTCTTTTTCGTTTGAAACAGATGTTTTAAAAATTGTTGATTTGAGGAAAGGAAAAGAGAAAAAAATCTTTTTTAGTTTGCTTTTTTTAATCTTCTGGTCCTTCTTTTTTATTTCAAATCTATATTATTTATAAATATATTTTTTAAAAAAAGCTAGAAAAGTCCTATTTTTATTACTCATGAAAGATTTTGATTTTTATATTTTTTATCGTCTGTAGTTTTTGAAACCCTCTTTTTTATTCTCTTTTTAAACAAACATTTTATTTTGTTTCATGTCTTGAAATATGATATATATATAATTTTTATTTTATATTATTTAACTTTTTAGCTTCTTACATAATTAATTTTTTCAATTATTTCGTTAAGTTTTTTCAATCGTAATTATGTATTTAAAAAACTTATTTTTAAAGACTTCTTTTTTTATTGTTTTGTAAAAAAAGTTTTCTTGTTATTTCATATATTTTCAGATGGATTTTGAAAATATTTATTTTCAGGGATGACAAAATAAATGTTGCAAAAATAAAATGCTAAACTTCGTTAAGCTAAATGCAATTTTAGTCGATTTCTGTCGATTTTTTTTGTGTTTTTGGAAACATTTATTGAACAATGCTATAAAGGAAACTGGAAAGGAAAAAATTCAATTGATTTTAGAAAGCTCAAAAATTTTAAATAAATATATCAGTCAATTAGTTTTGTTATCAATTGCATTAATTCTTCGTTTCATTTTTAGGAATTATGCACATTAATTTGTTTATTGGACGTAAAGCAGGATTTTCAATTCGATTTTAATCTTATTTGAATTTCTCTAATTTTTAGTTAAATTGTCCTTAGTCACTCGGAAATCTAACATGTGTCGCAAACATTTTTTCGTAGAATTTAATCACGATTTTACGATAAAAACATAATATTGAAGATGAGAAATGAGAATATTTGTATTTATTTTTCGTAACGCTGTTTTTCAGAAAGCAGAGCATCAAGGTGTAAGCCGAGGCCTTCTTTAGAATATATGATTTCAAAATTATTTTCAGCACAATGATTTAAGTTAAACAAAATTTAGGAAATATGTACATTAAAAAAGTGTACCTGCATGACGTATCATGTTATAACGTTTTTCGACAGAAAGTCAATTTTCAAAAAAATGTTTAAATTCTGATCCAACAAATATGAATTTTTCAGGAAATATGTAATGAATAAGTGATGTTTTAACCAAAAATAATTCTTATTTTTAGTTAACAAACAGTTAAACTTACCTGAGAAACGCCACTTTCTAGAGCAGATTAATTTTAAATAAAATAGTTATTATACATTTTACAGAAAAGAAAAGAGTTTTAACTAAATTTAGTTATTTAAACACAAAATTTAATCTTTAATAAAGTAGTTGTGATCAATAAAAAGTACAAATTTAAAGATTGTGATCAATCTTTATAATACAATTAAGTCGTTTCGCACGAGAAATGTAAAAAAAAAAGCAATTAACACTATCATAAAAAATTCATTTAAGTAGCATTAAAAATATTTTTGTCTTATGAATCGTTTCTTCTTATCTCAGGAATAATATCTTGACAAACATGATTATAATTCCGCAAAAATGATTGCAGTTATCAAAAGGTAATTTCCAGTCCATAAATTAAATAGTTAAATATTTAAAAAAATATATTTAAAGAGAAATCACTTACGCAGCAAAAACAAGAATTTTAAGCTTCTTCTCATCTTGGAGGATGGACGTCGTATGAGAAAATATTGTACGTCTGAATATCGAGACAATGATAATTAAGTTCAGTCAAATTGTTTACCACAAAAACAGAATATAGAAGACGAGAAATGAGAATATTTGTATTTATTTTTGTTGGAATTATTTTTGAAGAAATTGAGAATCAGACTCTAGCCTATGCTTTATTTAGAGTATATAAATTTTAAATTATTATGAGCACAGCAATTAAACTTTGAAAAAATGAGCAAATATCTACAAAAGACACATAAGTACCTACGTGACTTTTCATATTATAACGTTTTTAGAAATTTTTAAAGTAGGGTAAGTTGTTTTCGTGACAATAAAAAAGACACGTTATTCTGCTTCACAAATTCCAAAATTATTACGGATTTTTATTCCATTTACTTAAGATTTAATTATACGTATCTAGGTGACTTTTATATTATAACATTTTTTAAACATTATTTAAAGTATGCCACATTGCTTTCCTGGCATTGGAAAAAACACGTGATTCGTCTTTAAATATTCTAAATTCACAAAATATATAATATATAATATAAATATAATATATAATAATATTTGTACATTATATTAAAGAGTAAGAAAGCTACGGTGATGTTTAATATTTGCAAATACGGTTTTTTCTAGTCGAACTTTTTTCTTTAGCATAATTCAAGGTTGATGCAAGAACAAAAAATATTCCTTGCGTAAAGAAGAATCGATTGACCTATAATATCGTTTGTATTATATTTATAAAAGATTCTCAAAGTAAACATTTTTTCATGTTCATAATTTAAAGTTAAGGCGAAAGTAGTTATGATGTGTTGAATTAAGACTAATCGATGAACCTATAATATTAATGCATTTTATTTAATAATGGGATTGCTATAGTAATTTATAATATTTGAAAATACAGTTTTTTGTAGTTTAACATTTGTCTTTAATATAATTCAAAGTAAACGCAAGAATAAAAAATATTATTTGGTTTAAGAAAAATTGATTGACCTATAGTATTTATCAAGAATTTGAATAATTTTTTAAATAATTAATAATTTAATAAAGAGTAAGTGAGCTACAGTTGTTAATATTATATTTAAAATGGATTTTTGTAGTAAAAATTTTTCAAGATCATAATTTAAAGTTGATTCGAGAGTAGAAAAGATATTTCGGTTCATGGCGTATCGATTGACCTATAATATTCATAAATTTAGTAACGAGTTAGGAAGTTATCGCCGTTTATATTATGGTTAAAATAGATTCCCATAGTTAACATTTTTGAGCTCATAATTTATAGTTGAGCCGAGAGTAGTTATGATGTTTTAATTCAAGATTAATCGATTGACCTATATTATTCATAAATTTTGTTTAGGAATGGGACTGCTATGGTTATTTATAATATTTAAAAATACAGTGTTTTGTAGTTTAAAAATTGTCTTCAACATCATTCAAAGTTGATGCAAGAATAAAAAATATTATTTGGTTCAAGAAAAATTGATTGACCTATAGTGTTAATAATAAATTTGCTATATTTAAAACACATTTTTCTAGTAAATATTTTTTCATGATTATAATTTAAAGTTGATTCAAGAGTAGAAAAAATGCGTCGATGCGAGAAGAATCGATTGACCTATAATATAGATACATTTTTCATAAAATAAGAAAGCTAAGGTAATGTAAAATATTTAAAAATTCGGTTTTTTATAGTCAAACTTTTTTCTTTACCTTTATTCAAAGTTGATGCAAGAATAAAAAAGATTTCTTGGTTCAATACCAATTGATTGACCTCTAATATCGATACATTTTATTTAGGGATATGATTGCTATGGTCATTGACCAATAATAGTTATAATAAATTTTAATAATTTTTATATAATTAACAATTATATAAAGAGTAATTATGCTACAGTCGTTTGTACTATATTTAAAATGAATTTTTGTAGTAAATATTTTTTCATGCTTAGAATTTAAAGTTGATTCAAAGTAAGAAAATATTTCTTAGTCCACGATGAATCAATTGACCTATAATATTTAAACATTTATTAACGAGTAGGTAAGTTATCGTTGTTAATATTATATTTAAAAAAGAATCTCATGGTAAACATTTGTTCATGCTTATAATTTATTGTTAAGCCGAAAGTCTTTATGATGTGTTAATTCAAGACTAATCGATTGACCTATAATATTCATACATTTTGTTTAGGAATAGGACTGCTAAGGTTAGTTGTAATATTTGAAAATACAGTGTTTTGTAGTTCAAAATTTGTCTTTAACATCATTCAAAGTTGATGCATGAATAAAAAATAAAAATTGATTGACCTATAGTATTTATGATAAATTTAAATAATTTTATTAATAATTAATAATTTAATAAAGCATAATTAAGCTACAGTCGTTAATACTATATTTAAAACGCATTTTTCTAGTAAATATTTTTTCATGATTATAATTTAAAGTTGATTCAAGAGTAGAAAAAATGCGTCGATTCGAGAAGAATCAAATGACCTATATTGTAGATACATTTTTTATAAAATAATAAAGCTATGGTAATGTAAAAATATTTGGAAATTCGGTTTTTTATAGTCAAACTTTTTTCTTGAACTTTATTCAAAGTTGATGCAAGAATAAAAAAGATTTCTTGGTTCAATACGAATTGATTGACTTCTAACATTGATACATATTATTTAAGGATATGATTGCTATGGAAATTGACCAATAATATTTATTAAAAATTTTAATAATTTTTTTAATAATTAATAATTATATAAAGAGTAATTAAGCCACAGTCGTTTGTACTATATTTAAAATGAAGTTTTTTAGTAAATATTTTTTATGCTTAAAATTTACAGTTGATTCAAAATAAGAAAATATTTCTTAGTCCACGATGAATCAATTGACCTATAATATTCAAACATTTATTAACGAGTAAGTAAGTTATCGTTGTTAATACTATATTTAAAAAGATTATCATAGTAAAGATTTGTTCATGCTTATAATTTATAGTTGAGCCGAGAGTATTTATGATGTGTTAATTCAAGACTAATCGATTGACCTATATCATTCATAAATTTTGTTTAGGAATGGGACTGATATGGTATTTATAATATTTAAAAATACAGTGTTTTGTAGTTCAAAAGTTGTCTTCAACATCATTCAAAGTTGATGCATGAATAAAAAATATTATTTGGTTCAAGAAAAATTGATTGACCTATTGTATTTATAATAAATTTAAATAATTTTTTAAATAATTAATAATTTAATAAAGCAGAATTAAGCTACATTCGTTAATACTATATTTAAAACGAATTTTTCTAGTAAATATTTTTTTATGCTTATAATTTAAAGTTGACTCGAGAGTAGTAAAAATGCGTCGATTCGAGAAGAATTCATTGAACTATAATATAGATACATTTTTACAAAATAAGAAAGCTATGGTAATGCATGATATTTGAAAATTCGGTTTTTATAGTAAAACTTTTTCCTTTAACATAATTCAAAGTTGATTCCAGAATAAGAACTATTTCTTGTTTTAAGACAAATCGATTGACCTGTGATATTCATACATTTTGTTTAAGAATGGGATTGCTATGGTAATGTATAATATTTGAAAATACAGTTTTTTGCAGTTTAACATTTTTCTTTAGTATAATTCAAAGTTGATGCAACAATAAGAAATATTTCTTGTTTGAAGACAAATCGATTGACCTATAATATTCGCAATTAACTTTTATAATTTTTTTATAATTAAGAATTGAATAAAGAGTAAATAAGCTACACACGTTCACATTAAATTAAAAATTGATTTTTGTAGTAAATATTTTTTAATTCTCACAATTTAAAGTTGATTTGAGATTGGAAAAGATATAGTAATTCAAGAAGAATTGATTGACCTATTAAATCGTTTATATTATATTTAAAAAAATTGTCAAAGTAAACATTTTTTAATGCTCATAATTTAAAGTTGAGGCAAAAGTAGTTATGACGTGTGGATTCTAGAGTAATAGATTGACCTATAATAATAATGCATTTTTCTAAGAATGGGATTGCTATAATAATTTATAATATTTGAAAATACAGTTTTTTGTAGTTCAACATTTTTCTTTAACATAATTCAAAGTTTATGCAAGAATAAAAAATATTTCTAGGTTAAAAAAAAATCGATTGATCAATAGTTTTATAATAAATTTTAATATTCTTTTAAATAATTAATAATTTTATAAAAATTCATTGGGCTACAGTCATTCATAGTATATTTAAAATTAATGTTTGTAGGAAATATTTTTTTATGTTCATAATTTAAAGTTGATTTAAGAGTAGAAAATATTTCTTGGTTTAAGATTAATTCATTGACCTATAATATTCATACATTTATTAACGAGTAAGTAAGTTATAGTTTTTATATCATATTTAAAAAAGATTCTCATAGTAAACATTTGTTCATGTTCATAATTTATAGTTAAGACGAGAGTAGTTATGATGCAATCGATTGACGTATCATATTCATACAGTTTGTTTAAGAATGGGATTGCTATTTTTATTTATAATTTTTAAAAATACAGTGTTTTTCAGTTCAAAATTTGTCTTTAACATCATTCAAAGTTGATGCAAGAATAAAAAATATTTCTCGGTTCAAGACAAATCGATTGACCAATAATCTTCCTAATAAATTATACTGATTTTTTCAATAATTAATAGTGTAATAAAGCATAATTAAGCTACAGTCATTTATACTATATTGAAAACGGATTTTAGAAGTAAATATTTTTTCATGCTCATAATTTAAAGTTGACTCGGGAGTAGAAAAGATGCGTTGATTCAAGAAGAATCGATTGACCTATAAGAATGACACATTTTTTTATAAAACAAGAAGGCTATGGTTATGAATAATATTTGAAAATTCAGTTTTTTATAGTCAAACTTTTTTCTTTAATATAATTCGAAGTTGATGCAAAAGGAAAAAAGATTTCTTGGTTTAATGCGAATCGATTGGCCTATAATATTAATGCATTTTATTCAAGGATATGATTGCTATGATAATTTAGAATATTTAAAAATATAGTTCTTTGCAATTTAACTTTTTTTAACATAATTCAAAGTTGATGCAAGAATCAGAACTATTTCTCGGGACAATACAAATCGATTGACCTATAATATTCATAATAAATTATTCTGATTTTTGAATAATTAAAAATTTAATAAAGCGTAATTCAGCTACAGTCGTTTATATTATATTTTAAATCGATTTTTATAGAAGAATTTTTTTCATTCTCATAATTTAAAGTTGATGCGAAAATAGAAAATACGTTTTCATTCGAGATGAATCGATTTGTGTATAATATTGGTACATTTTATTGAATAATAAGAAAGCTGCGGTAATGTTTAATATAAGAAAATACAGGTTTTTATAGTCAAACTTTTCTCTTTAGCATTATTTAAGATTGATGAAAAAATAAAAAATATTTCTCGGGTCAAGAAGAATCGATTGACCTATAATATCGTTTATATTATATTTAAAAATTATTCTCAAAGAAAAAACCTTTTTTTATGCTTATAACTTAAAGTTGAAGCTAAAATAGTTATGATATGTTGATTCAAGACTAATCTATTGACCTATAATATTGATGCATATTATTTAAGAATGGGATTGCTATGGTGATTTAGAATATTTGAAAATACAGTTTTTCGTAGTTCAACATGTTTCTTTATCATAATTCAAAGTTGAAGGAAGAATAAAAAATATTTCTCGGTTCAAAAAAAATCGATTGACCAATAATATTCATACATTTATTAACGCGGAAGGAAGTTACCGTTATTTATATTATATTTAAAGAAGATTCTGATGGTAAACATTTATTCATGCTCATAATTTATAGTTGAGCCGAAATTAGTTACGATGTGTTAAATTGAGATTAATCGATTGACCTATAATATTCATACATTTTGTTTAAAGAATAGATACTGATTTTTTGAATAATTAAAAATTTGATAAAGCTTAATTAAGCTACAGCCGTTAACACTATATTTCAAACGGATTTTTGTATTCAATACTTTTTATGCTCATAATTTAAAGTTGACTCGACAGTGAAAAGGATGCATTCATTCGAGAAAAATCGATTGACCTATAATATTGACACATATTTTATAAAATAAGAAAGCTATGGTAATGTATAATATTTAAAAATTCGGTTTTTTATAGTCAAACTTTTTTCTATAACATCATTCAAAGTTAATGCAAGAATAAAAACTATTTCTTGGTTTAAGACAAATCGATTGACCTATAATATTCATAACAAATTCTAAGAATTCTTTTAATTATTATTGATTAAATAAACAGTAAGTAAGATATAGTCGTTTATATCACATTTAAAATGGGTTTTTATAGAAGAATTTTTTTTAAGCTCATAATTTAATGTTGATGCGAAAATAGAAAAGATGTGTTCATTCGAGACAAGTCGATTTATTTATGATATTGGTACATTTTATTGAAGAATAAGAAAGCTACGGTAATGTTTAATATATAAAAATACGGGTTTTTGTAGTCGAACTTTTCTCTTTAGAATTATTCAAGATTGATTAAATAATAAAAACTATTTCTTGGGTCAAGAAGAATCGATTGACCTATAATATCGTTTATATCATATTTAAAAAAGATGATCAAATTAAACATTTCTTCATGCTTATAATATAAAGATGAGGCGAAAGCAGTTATAATGTGTGGATTCAAAACTATACGATTCACCTATAATATTGACACATTTTATTTAAGAATGTGATTGCAATGGTAATTTATGATATTTGAAAATACAGATTTCTATAGTTCAACATTTTTCCTTAACATAATTCAAAGTTAATGCAAGTAAAACAAATATTTCTCTTTTTAAGACAAATCGATTGACCTATAATATTCATAATAAATATTCATATTTTTTAAAAAAATGAGAATTTAATAAACAGTAACTAGCAGGAGTCGTGAATACTATATTTAAAATAGATTTTTGTAATAAATTGTTTTTCATGCTCAAAATTTAAAGTTAACTCAAGAGTAGAAAAGAAGTGTTGACCCGAGAAAAATCGATTGACCTATAATACTTACACCTTTTTTATAGAATAAAAAAGCTATGGTAATGTATAGTATTTCAAAATTCGGTTACTTGTAGTTCAACTTTTTTCTTTAACCTAATTCAAAGTTGATGCAAGAATAACAAAGATTTCTCGGTTCACTACGAATCGATTGACCTATTATGTTAATGCATTAATTAAAATTTGAAGCCTAAGCAAATTGTCGCCGTTTATATTGTTTTTAAAACAGATTTTCATAGTAAACATTTTTTCATGCTGATAATTTAAAGTTGAGGGGAGAGTAGTTAAGTGATTAATCTTTAAAGTATATTGAAAAAGATTATAGCAAATCACAAAAATTGTCAAAAAATAATCTGGAAGATTTTATGTTTTTTTTTAATTTAACTGGTTTAATTAGAAATTCTGAGAAAAAATATAATCATTTTAAACGATATTGAAGTAATTAAAAAAAATTTCAAATTATTTAGATTTTTTTTAAAGGTTCGTTTGAAACAAAAATATCAGGATTATCAAATTACAAAAAAAAAAGATTTTGCCAAATAAATATTTAAAGTTAATTTAAATTTAAATTCCGGAAGGTTGCAAGAGAATGAAAACATTTTTTTTAGATTATCAGATAAATGTTTATTAATTTTTTATTCTGACAAACTATCTTTAAAATAATATTCTAAAAGATTTTAAAGTATTTCGAACAACTTTACAAAAAAGAATCTGAATGATTTTAAGGCAAATAATTTTGTGCTTAAAAAATATTGAGAAATCTCGAAAAAAATTAAAAGACATTGCGAGGGCTAATTTCACAATTACAGCATTTTTGGTAAGAATGCATATTTCTTCCAATTTTAGGACGATTTTTTATTATAAAATTGTGAAATATTTATTTTCATAAACAATAGGTTTTTATAAATACATTTTTTAAATAACCACTTGCTAATTAGATTTGCAGAGAACCTTCAATGCAATTATATAAGCGCTACAGCATTATAACTAAAAAAGAATGGAAACTTTTACCTAAAGAGAAAAAACTCATTAAACTCTAAGTAATTATTGTCAAATGAGAGAAAACGCAAAACATTTTTTTCAAAAGTTCCAAGAGCTCTTTTACAAAATTAGTTAATAATTATAAATAATAAACAAGGAAGAACAGTTTCTTTATTTAAACAAAAAATGTGTTTATTAAGATATTTGAAAATCCGAAAGGAGTATAAATTCTTAAAAAAATATTATATTATACATATATTGCATAATATAATAAAAAATATTAGAAGATTTGAACTATTTTCTTTGTGGATATTTAAAAATTAGACAAGCAAGTATATGAATAATTTAATTGAGCATAAATAATAATTTGTTGTGGTTCGTAGGCATGCACTGGGATTCGAAGATTATTTTTCTATAACAAACATTCGTTTTAACGAGGCTCAAACAAAAATATTTGACCCCTTTTATCCAAACTGCTGTGCAAGAGTATTCCGTATTATCCGAGCCTTATGCATTATTCATACATATGAACTTGCATTAACCAACCAAAATGGATCTTCCTAAACCTTTCACTATGGTTCGTTAATAATATTAGTACTATCAAGTCGAGTCTTCTAACAAATATTTTCCGCAGGCCGCCATAAAAGTTTTATTGGGCTGATCTAAGGTATGCGCGCCTCAAATCAGATGCCAGGTATGCTGAGTGGAGGCCAGGGAGGGGTAAAAATGGTGGGAGTACACTAAGGAGGTCAAGGATGCAAGGCGGGCGATGACCGCCACGAACTATGCACATTAGTTTAGAGATAGACCAAGATTTGGAGACGAGGGATATTCCAGGTATATTTTATATCTTGACCGCACTTGCCACGGCATACCCACTGGAAATTTTATGACGTCTTCTTTTTTAATTTCGAAAACATCAAAATTTCCTCCCATGTACATATAAGCTCGGCGTACTTTTCCCCTAACATACATGTTCAATCCAAACAAACCCTTTTCAGCATTTAATATTGCAAAGACTTGACCACGGAAATATAGAACAATTTGTGGATTGAGTGGCAAAGCCTTTAGTTTATTACAATTGGGTACTTTCAATTTAGCTTCTGAATCCCTGGGAAACTTAAAAATTCCAAATCTGAATACGTGTTCCGGATAATCAATGCAATGAAGCCGGACAAACGGCATTTCTGTAATTGGATAATCAGTGTTGTTATTAGATGGCAGACTGGCAGGTGGCTGAAGGAACGCCCAAGAAGAAATACTCGCGTCAAGAGTATTTTGTGCCACAGGATTTGCGGTAGAACGTTGTCTAGAACTTTCAGCATGGTGAGAGCCACCAAGAGCAAAATTTAGGTCAATACGGTCTCTATTATGAATAGGCTCTGGCTTGAAATCTGCAAAAATAAATTAAGAATCAGTTTTCCTACAAGACAAGAAGTTGGTAGAACCGCTCATCCGACAGGTACAGATGTCGCGCCATCATACTGTGAACAGTGTCACTTCTGTTTGATAGAATAGCTCGACTGATTCGGGGGAACCACTACCCCGAACAGGCCGAACTGTTCAGCCAACAGTACAGTTAAGTCTTTTTTCGCACGCGGCGTTTACGACACAGTTCCGCGCTTGCACAGTTTGATAAAATATAGCCAAAACGTTTCGAAGAGATTGGACTCTGTAAGTTTGGGGTAACCAGTGCCCCTAATCAGTCTCCGAGTAAGATGAAACTAACATTACTAATCAACGTAAAAAGTAGGTATAATACTGGACTAATTATAAATCTCGTTGAGTATCATTTATATTCCAAAATAAATCATAAAATTAAACATTTTCTAATATTTTTGACGTTCTTTCGAATTTATTACCATTAATTGTTTTTCTTCTGACTATTTGTACATTTCGTAAAAAATAATTGAAAAGCTTCTCAAAATATGTGAAGTTTTTTTATTGCAAAACTTTCCGGATAACTTTTATAGCCTTGTATTATTAAAGTTTCAAACTTTAATAGAAAAATTAATGTTTTTGTACATTTTAAATACGTTTAAGAATAAAATTCATAACTTTTTAGCGATTTGATTTAACGAGTTATGAGTATTTGAATCTCCCGCATTCGGATAAATTTTTAAAGAAGTTTTCAATTAAATTTTACTATATAGTGCAGTGAAGCCAGATCGTGGATTTTTTCGGCCCCCACCACGTTCCCTCGTGGATGCAATACATATAAACGCCCGGCAT
>JAAAKG020125842.1:0-14881 GCA_010014905.2 Druon quercuslanigerum
ACATAAAGGGAAATAGAAATAGGGAGAGCAATAGAAATAGAAAGGAAATTATAATAGAAAGGGCAATAGAAACAAAAGGGCAATAAAAATAGAAAGGGCAATAGAAATATAGAGGGAACTCCAAATGATTATTTAAGGGACATTAATTAATTGCTGCATTTACTGGATTCTTATTTCCGTAATAAATAATCATAATTGAAAAAATAAATTAAATAAAGTAGGGAAAAGCATAATAAATATAAGTACCGTCCTTTAATGAAGAAACTTGATCATAGCTAAACCATAAACTTATTTTGTCCCTTTTTCTCTCGTCGATTTCCATGCATAAAACGTGAAATTCTCCAACTTTCCGGTATCGAAATAAACAGTTTTATGCGTTTAACTTGGATTAACTATCCATGCATGAAAACCACGTATGCTATTTATTAGGACACGTGACAGTTTCTCTTGTCTCCCAAAACTAGTTTCTTCCTTTTACGAGCCACACATTTCGTCAATGAATCGATATTCTGGTATGACGGACACATTCCGATATAAAGCATCTCTGAGTTTAAATTCCAATATCGTATTTTTTAACATTTACTATATTTTATATATTATATGTTATATTTAATAACTTGCAAAAATTTTATTGATTTAGATTGCCTTATTACACTGATAGACTGCCTGAAGCTTATGTTCAATTGAGGAACATAAGACGATCACTCAGATTTTCATTTTTTCCTTAAATTCATGCAGTTCTAAAATATTATATGATCAATCACATTTTTACTTTTTTATCAATTCCATGCAGTTCTAACTTAAAAGACCATCACTCACATTGTAATTTTTTCCTTAAATTCATGCAGTTCTAAAATATAATATGATGAATCACATTTTTACTTGTTTATGAATTTGATACAGTTCTAAATTATAAGACAATCGCTTAAATTGTTATTCGTTTCTTAATTTCATATAATTCAGAAAAACAAGAAGATTAATCACATTTTAACATGTTTATCAATTTTTTAAGTTACTACAACATTTTATTTCTTTTCGAATTTAATTAATTTGTAAACATAAGACGATCAATCGCATTTTCAATCTCTTTATTTCCATGCAGTTCTAAAACATAAGACGATCACTCACATTTCATACATTTATGAATTTCATACAGTCGTGAAACATGAAATGATCAATCACATCCTTACTTGTGTATGTATTTCATCCAGTTCTAAAACATAAGGAGAAACGTCACATTGTGATTGTTTTATAAATTTCATGGAGTTCTGAAATGAAAGACGATCAATTACAATAATTTATTTGTTTCTCAATCGATCGTGTTATGTTTAACAATTGTATAATATTCATAAACAAGCAAATATTTAGTTGATCGTCTTATGTTTTAGAACCTTATTTTTCAGAGCTGCATGAAATTCAGAAACAAATAAGACTGTGAGTGATCGTCTTATGTTTTAGAACTTTATGAAATGCAGAAACAAATAAAATGTGTTATAATCGTATGAAGTTCATCAACAAGAAGCAATGTGATTAATACTTTATTAAATTGATTAACAAGTAATAATGTGACTGATCGTCTGACGTTTTAGAACTTCATGAAATGAAGAAATGAATGAAATTGAATTAAAAATAATGTGATTGGCTGTTTAATATTTCAGTACAATATGAAATTTATTATCAATAAACAATGTGATTGATCGTTTTAATGTTTTAAAACTGCATAAAATTTAGATAAAAATATTAATTTGATTTCCCGACTTATGTTTTATAATCGTATGAAGTTCATGAAAAAGTGGAAATGTGATTGATCGTCTGAAGTTTTAGAACTTCATGAAATTCATAAATAAATAATTGTGTTGTTGGTTGTATTATGTTTCAGTATTGTATAAAATTCATTACTAAGTAATAATGTGATTGATCGTCTTACGTTACACAACTGTATCAATTTCAGAAAATAATATAATTTAAGTGATCATCTTATGTTTTAGAGCTGCGTGAAATACGGGAACAAATGACAATTTGAGTGATCGTATTATATTTTAGAACAGCCAATCATAAACAAGCAAGATCGTCTTTTTTTTTGAACTGCATAAAATTCAGATACAAATGACAATGTAATTGCTCGCCTGATGTTTTACAACTGTATGAAATACATCAATTAGTAGCAATGTGATTGATCGTCTGCAGTTTTATATCTTTATGAAAATCATAAACAAATAATTGTGTGATTGGTTGTTTTATATTTCAGTACTGTATGAAATTCATCAACAAGTAATAATGTGATTGATCGGCTTAGGTTTTACAACTGTTTCAAATTCAGAAATTAATGAAATGTAAATGATCCTCTCATGTGTTAGAACTACATGAAATTCAGAAAAGAAATGGCAATCTGATTGATCGTCTTATGTTTCGCAACTGTATAAAATTTAAAAGAATAATGAAATGTGAGTGATCGTCTTATGTTCCACTATTTAACTTTTGATGCCAAGAAGAGTATTAAGTACAAATTTTTGGAAATTTAACAGAAGAGTGTAAGTTTTTCAAAGATCTATCAAAGAGCGATAATCGAAATTAAATTTATTTTTTAGAAACAAATAGTGCTTTAAAAATTAATTAATTTTTACACACTTTTGAAATTTTTTCGAGAATATCTTATAAACCGTTAATGGGTATCACTACATTTTTAACAATTTGTTATTAAACATTTTTTTTGGCATTAATCTATTAAATAAGAAATCGGCTTTCGCAGAGTTTTAATTTAATTTTAATTTTGATTTTAAAGTTAACTTATTTCATTTTTAATTTCAATCAGCTTTTAGGAATTTTAAAAATTCTTAAATTTTGATGGTTTTGATGATTTTAAAGATCAAAAGTCAAAACTTATCAATTATAAATCTTCCAATTTGATGAAGTTTTAAATGGGAATCCTGAAAATTACGGAATTTTTAATTGCAAATTGTCAAAGACCCTCTATCACACAGGTGGGTCGTTAACGACTCAGTCAAATTTTCTCGCTCAAGTACTTTCCCGCTTAAGTAGTTGATCAATTGATTAGTTTGTTAATACCAAATGGATCAATTATTTTTGTTGATTGATTCAATTATTAATTAGTTTATTTCCCCCCTTAAGTAAAAAAGGGTGCTATGAATGTATTTCCCCTAATTTCCTTATTTCCCCGCTACTTTTACTCCTCTATTTTCCTCTTATTTCCCCTCCTATTGTTCCTGCCCTTCCCCTACTTCCCCTGTTATCATTTTTTCCCACTATCCTTAATTCCCTTAATACTATACACCCTTACTTTCCTTACCTCTCTTACTTTCCTTCTACTTATTCATTTGCACTCGTGCTACTTTCCGTACACTCGATCACCATCATTTTTTTCTGGTTTCGTTTATTTTGGATTCCAGTACTTTCTCTCCCCTTTTACCCCAACTTCTTCTACCGTCACTTCCCCTTACTTCATCTACTTCTTCTACTCTCACTTCGCCTACTTACCCTCTCATCATTTTCTCTTACTTTCCATCCTTTCGTCCACTTGCCCTTCCCTCATTACTCCTCATCCCTCTCCTTTCATGTCCCCTTATGTCTTCTACTTTCCTTCCTTTCTTCTAAGCTCACTGTCCTTACTTCCTCTTCCCTACCTATTACTCATTTCCCCTACTCTCATTTTTTATATGTTGCCCTACTTATTTTTTTGTAACCTTGGCTTTCCCTACGCTCACTACATCTTACTTCCACTACTTAATCTCCACTAATTTTTTCTGACTGTAAATTTACTCACATCAACTAATTTCCCTGTCGTAATATCGAATTAATTTACATACTTCTCCTTCTTCATCCCTTCTTACTTCCTCTACTTCACCTACTTCCCCTGTCTTCCATGCCCTTATTTATTTTAATTTTGTCTACTGCTTCTACCTTCGTTTTCTTTTATTTTCGCTTTGCTTAGTATTAAAAATTCTTATTCTTCCCCATGCCTTATTTACTTTACTCCTTTCTCCCCTATTCATCTCTGAGATTCACTACTTACTCTAATCTAACCTTTCCTACTTCTTCGCTACTTTTTTTTCTCCCTGACTTTTCCTCTAATCGTTTTCCCTCATTTCTCATACTTACCCTCTTTTATTTCCCCTCATTTCCTCAACTGTCCCTCTCAATAATTCCTCCTTACCTTACCTACTTTCGCCCCCCCCCCACAACACCTTTTTTCCCTCCTTTCATGTGATCTCCTTTTATGTCCCCTCACTTCCCCTACTTCCCTACCTTCGTTTTTCCTTACTTCCACATTGCTTGGTATTCAAAATTCCCATTCTTCCCCAAATCTCATTTTCTTTACTCCTTTCTTTCCTTTTCTTCCCTGACTTTTACTACTTATTCTAATGTCACCTTCCCTACGTCTCCACTACTTTTCGCTGACTTTTTTTCTAATAATTTTTCCTAATTTCTCGTACCTTCTCTCCCTTATTTCCTCTCATTTACTGAAAATTTTCTCTTAATACTTCCTCGTTACCTTACCTACTTTCGCTCCTCTCACAACACCATTTCCCCTCCTTTCATGTGCTCTTCTTTCATGTCTCCTCACTTCCCCTACTTTCCCTACCTTCGTTTCCCCTTACTTTCGCATTGCTTGATATTCAAAATTCCCATTCTCCCTAACCCTCATTTGCTTTACTCCTTTCTCTTCTCTTTTTCCCTGAGTTTCACTACCTATTCTAGTCTCACCTTCCCTACTTTTCCACTTCTTTCCCCTGTTTTTTTCTAATAATTTTCCCTTATTTCTCATACTTTTTTCCCTTATTTCCTCTCATTTACTGAAAATTTTCTCCTAATACTTCCTCGTTACCTTACCTACTTTTGCCCCTCTCACAACACCTTTTTCCCCTCCTTACATGTGCTCTTCTTTCATGTCCCCTTACTTCCCCTCTTTTCCCTACCTTCGTGACCCGTTAGTTCCGCATTGCTTGTTAATTAAAATTCCCATTCTTCCCTAACCCTCATTTACTTTACTTCTTTCTCCTCTCTTCTTCTCTGATTCTCACTATTTATTCTAATCTCACCTTCCCTACTTTTCCACTACTTTCCCCTGATTTTTTTCATTATAATTTCCCCTAATTTCTCATACTTTCTCTCCCTTATTTCTTCTTATTTACTAAAACTTTCATCTTAATACTTCCTCGTTACCTTACCTACTTTTGTCCCTCTCACAACACCTTTTTCCCCTATTTTTATGTGCTCTTCTTCCATGTCCCCTCCTTCCCCTCATTTCTCTACCTTCCTGTTCCTTTAGTTTCGCATTGCTTGGTATTAAAAATTCCCATTCTTCCCTAACCCTCATTTACTTTACTTCTTTCTCCTCTCTTCTTCTCTGACTCTCATTATTTATTCTAATCTCACCTTCCCTACTTTTCCACTACTTTCTCCTGTTTTTTTTCTAATAATTTCCCCTTATTTCTCTTACTTTTTCCCCTTATTTCCTCTCATTTACTGAAATTTTCCTCTCAATACTTCCTCGTTACCTTACCTACTTTTGCCTTTCTCACAACACCTTTTTCCCCTCCTTTCATGCCCCCTCACTTTCCCTAATTTCCCTGTGTCCCTTTCCCTCATTTACTCTCACTATCCGTACTTTTCCTACTCTATATTCCCCTCCTCTTATTTATTCTTGATTTCCCTACTTCCCTTGCACTCTTTTATGCTATATAAATATAACAAAAAATTATTTTTGAAAATACAATTAATTATTCTTCATTTTTTAAGAGCTTTCATAAGGTAATATTTTGCTAGAAATTTTAAAGGATTTGTCCTTTTATTTCATGAATAATCAAAGCAGGACTTATGAAGACGCAGACCATGAATAAATTTTCACTGGCTACTGAGAGCAATTTGGCATTACTTTATGCAACATGTGCCTCAGTTATTTTAAAAGCAATGCATTTTTATAAGAGAAGCTTACGCCAAATTCCGAATTTTGCAAATATTCCTTCCTGGAATTTTGGAAAAGAATGCGAATATGTTTAAGAGATTTTTGAAGTTTTGAAAAGATGCAAACTAATTTTAAATTATACAGATTCCGTATGAAGAAGTATCCAGTGCAAAAGGTCCAGAAAAATTAAAACTTGATTTTATGTATGAGTTTTTTTTTAAATAAAATTATAAAATGTTGTATATATGTATTAGGTTTTTAAAAATAAATTAAAATCGTGAACAACTCAAATAAAAAAATAAAATTTTTGAAAACTTAATAAAAAATCTAGAAGCTTTTGAAGAATTTTCAAAGGTTTTAAACCAATGGAATTTTTTTTAAGATTTAGGGTAAAATTTAAAATAATTTTCTTTATTTAAAAAATTTTATTTTAAGAGAAAAATTCAAAAGATTGCGAAATTTTTTTTAAATAGTATTTAGAAAGATACTTATAGGTTTTTGAAGATTCTATAAAATATTTTAATATTAGTAAAGATTTCGAAAGAACGTAAAATAAAATAAAAGGTTTCAAGGTGATATAGATACTCCCTGAGTCACCTGCGAATATTTAAAACGATTCTTTATTTCAGAAAATTAATTTTCAGATATTGCAAAGATTTTAAAAGTTTACACAAAACTAGTGAAATTCTCACCAACAAATAATGAAGATTATTAAAATATTTTTAATTTGTTGTTAAGTATCAAAATATTCTCAATATATTTTAAACTCACTCAAATTTTCCCTAAAATTTAATAAAATTCTGTAAAATAAAAAAAAATCTTTCGAATTTGAATAAACAATTAAACAAATAAAAAAAATAATAATTTTTTTGTAATAAATGTTATTTTTACCTTCAAAATTATGATTTGCCTAAAATATTCTTACTTTCTTCACTAAAAAGTCTTTTGTGGTTTTAAGCATTTTCTTTACATTCCTCTTTTTGATTTAAAAATTCAACCTCTTTTGGTAAAAATTTCATTTTTTAATTATAATTTCAACTTTTTGCATTGAGGATTTAAATATTGGTTCAGGGATTTAAATATATTTCTAACAAACTGTTTTCGTTAAATAATTCAACTGTTTTTTATATAAAATTAAAGTTTCTTTAGATTGAAAAATCGAATATTCTTACTTTCGTTTAGGATTTATAATTTTAGTAGCAAATTCATTTTTTTTGGTACAAAATTTATCTTTACGGTATACAAATGTTGTATTTGGTTAAAATTTAAATATTTTGTTTAAAATAAACTTCTGTTATAAAAAGTCATATTTTTGAGTTAAAAATTTAAATATTTTGTTGAAAATTCTTCTTTTTTTGCAATCAATGCATTTTTGTGTTAAAAATAAAAACTGTCGAAAATTACTCTTTTTTGGTTACGGATTCATTTATTATGTTGAAAATTATTCCTTTTTTTATTTTTTCAAGAAAGATTAAACTTTTTTGTTGAAATTTTGATTCGAAATATCTGAAACGTTTAAAAACCTTTTGAATTTTTTCAAGATTCTTAGAAAAATTATATTTTTATAACCTAAAACTTAAATAACCCCAAAAACAATTAGGGTTTCGAAATGTTTCTTTCAAATTAGAAATTAATTTTTCTCTCAGATCGATAAACCTTGCACAAAATAAAAAATCTCCTGATGCTTTTATCCACTAAGCTACAGAGAACTTAGATTTAAAAAATATTTAAGATTTGAACGTTTAAAAAATTATACTGAGAAGCATAAGAAATTACGAAGGAATTCAATTGAAGGAGTTGTGAATAAATTAATTTTGTTTCTCCGTAGCTTGGTGGGAAAAAGCAGCAGACTGACAATCCGAAAAACCTGGGTTCGAATCCCAGCGGAATTAAAAAAATTACAATATCTAACAATTTTCTTTATTTTATGTTAGGTGTTTTTGTCTAAAATTGTTATTGTTATTATTATTATTATTAACAACAAATTGCCTGCATTTTTCAAAACAAATATTATTTTCAATAAAAATAATTTCACTCTAAAAATGAGCTGTTGTTTAACATAATAGATACAATGTTAAACAAAAATTTTCTATTCATAATAATTTGGTTTTTGAAATAAAAAATTGCGTAAGACAAAAAATTGTACGCGTTTGAATTATAATTATAATTGTAGATACACCAATTCTCTGAACAAAAAATTACCAATTTAAAAAAAAAAAAAAAAAAAAAAAGGGAAAAATATGTTTCTCACTTTCACTTAATTGCTACAGGCATCGGGAGGGCTTTAATTACGAGGCCTCTTTGAAGGTGATTCTGAAGTATTGTGAGGTCGCCCCTGATAGAAGATTTTCCTCTCAGGGTTTGGATTTAACGATTTAATTAAAAGTGCATTAAGGTGAGGGGAGAGAAGAATCGAGAAGAGTAATTTACATTTTTCAGAGCTTTCAGAGGACTGAAAAACATCGACCAAGATCAAAAAACGATTCTCCTCTTTTATAAGTGAAGATGATGGATACAAGCTGAACATCATGTCACGTTATGCAAGCCGATTACAGTTGAGTGTCTGTAATCTGAATTCTGTAGAATGCACTGAACCGAAAACATGTTATTCATAAGCTTCTTTATCTACCATAAACGTGACATTTTAGGAATGAATAGGATTCGCGATTTATGCGGGTCCTCTATTATAATCCAAGCGAATATATTGTGGTTTTCATCCGGAAAATTATTGCAAATTACTAACTATTCTATCTGCAAAAACTTGTATCTTCATGAATACTCCCATATAATTCCATACAACTTATTCTTTCCTCTAACTCTTTCCAATATTTCTTATATATTTCTTCTCTTAGATAAACCCATCCACCTTCCACTTACCCTCTCTCTTATCCTTTTAATACCTGCCTCTCTAAAATTTACTCTTCTTGTTGCTCCATCGATCCTTAAACACCTTTATCATCCACCATCTCTCTAATCTCCTGCATTTCTGAACCATTCGCCACTATTCCTTTCGAGTGTCCATCCTTTATCGCCTTCTATAGACTCTTTCATTCCTCTTGCATTCTCTACTCCTCTAAGAATTCTCTATTTCTAAATCCTCAATCAAGCCCCAACTTAAATTCTCACGTCAGTCCTCTCTTTTTTACTTTGTTTGCTTATTTACGTTCACTATTCCCTTTACACCCATCCCTCTATGCAATCATCTCTTCTTATTTCTCCATCGATCAACAAACACCTCTTCTTATTCATATATCGATCCTCAAGCACCTCTTTTTATTTCTCTATCTATCCTAAAACACCTACCCTTATTCATTCGTCGATCCTCAAACACCTTTATCATCCACCATCTCTCTAATCTCCTGCATTTCTTAACTATTTACCACTACTCCTTTCGAGTGTCTATCCTTTATCGCTTTTTATAGAACCTTTCATTCCTCTTGCATTCTATACTCCTCTAAGAATTCTTTGATTCTTTATCCTCAATCAAGCCCCTACTTCAATTTTCACATCAGTCCTCTCTTCTTTACCTTATTTCCTTATTTACATTTACTTTTCTTTTTTAACCCATCCCCCTATGCAATCATCTCTTCTTATTTCTCCATCGATCATCAAACACCTCTTCTTATTCATATATCGATCTTGAATCACCTCTTGTCATTTCTCTATCTATCCTAAAACACCTATCCTTATTCATTCGTCGATTCTCAAACACCTTTATCATCCACCATCTCGCTAATCTCCTGCATTTCTTAACCATTCACCACTACTCCTTTCGATTTTCGATCCTTTATCGCCTTCTATAGACTCTTTCATTCCTCTTGCATTCCCTACTCCTCTAAGAATTCTCTTATTCTTTATCCTCAATCAAGCCCCCACTTTAATTGTCAAATCAGTCCTTCCTTCTTTACCTTGTTTCCTGATTTACATTCACTGCTTCTTTTTAACCCATCCCTCTATGCAATCATCTCTTCTTATTTCTCCATTGATCATCAAACACCTCTTCTTATTCATTCGTCGATCCTCAAACACCTTTTTCAATAACTCTTCCTCTCTCTCTCTCTCTCTCTCTCTCTTTAGACTCCTACATTCCTTTACATTTCATTAATTCTTTCTCGCACTGTCTATTCTGCCCTTCAATTACCTTATCGACACTGACCTATTCAGTAAATTATCCCTATGCTTTATCACCTTATGAAGACCTCTTTATAATGCCTCTCACATTCTGTACATATCTACGAATTCTCTTATTCTCAATCAAACTCCCCCTTAAATCCTTGACACCAGTCACCTCTTATCAACCTTGTTTCCTTATTGACATTAACTCTTTCCTTTTAAATCCTTCCTCTCTGCAATCCTGTCTTCTTATTTTACTATCGATCCTCAAACACCTATTCCATTAACTATCTCTCTCCAATCTCCTTTATTCCTTCAACTTTCATCACTACTCCCTTCAAGTTTCTATTCCACAACTTAACTGCATTAACCACTTTGACCTATTGAGTATATTGTCCCTATCCTTTATCAACTTCTATAGACTTATTCGTGCCTTTTATATTCTCTACGAATTATCTAATCCTTGATCCTTAATTAAGCCCCCACTCAAATCCTCACACTAGTCCTCTCTTCTTTATCCTGGTTTCTTAATTAACATTCTCTCTTCTCTTTTAACCTATCCCTCTATGCAATCCTCTCGTCTTACTCCTGTACCAAGCACCAAACACCTCTTCTTATTCCTCTATCGATCCTCAAACACCTCTTCTTTTTTCTCTATCGATCCTCAAACACCTCTTCTTATTCCTCTATTGATCTTCAAAAACCTCGTCTATCAACCACCTCTTTTCAATCTTCTGTATTCCTCAAAGTTTCACCACTACTACCTACCACTTCCTATTTTACCCTTTAGCTACTCTAAACACTAAGACCTATTCACTATGACCTATTCAGTACATTGTCCCCATCCCTTAAAGCCTTCTATATACCCTTTACTTGTCTCTCGCATCCTCTACTCGTCTACACACCTATTATCTTAATTACTTTCTGTTTTCTTAAAACCAGTTTAATTTCTAACATATCTACTTGTTCCAATTTATATTATCTAACTTTTATATATTCAGAACCCATCTCGCTCATCGACCCTATATTCTCTTTTATATCGCCTCTTATTTACAACCTATCTTCCTATTTACCTTACCCACTATTCGTTAATAATAATCCTTTGTTAAGTTGTGACCCTATGTTAAGGTGTGTTGTTTTCATTCTCATAATTTATTCCCCATCGTACCCCCTTTCTGAAATGCCTCTACACTCGACGTCCCTTAAATCATCAACCCTTTTTCACCTCCTTACTATAATAATCTCCAACTTCTCCATTCTCCTACCTATTTTATACTGTAACTAATGTGACCCATTTCACCATGTTATTTTGATCCTTCAACGCCTTTCATACACTCAAATAGACTTGAACCTCTTTCCCTCTAGTCCTCTACTCCTCTACAAATCCTTAACTTTTTCTGACCTCTAACCAATAGATCCTCATCAATCTCGAATTTTATCACACCCGTAATCCTTCGACCTGTTTTGAAATCCCTCTAACTCCTCTACATATTTTAGTTTTATAGCCCTTACAACCTTATTGTCTTCTGATCCATATCTCCTCTTCTTTACAGCCAATTCATTCTCTTTACTTTAGTTCTTCTTCTCCCTCGTATTCTCTTCAAGAACTATTACCCCCCTTTGAACTGCTATCCTACTCCTCCTCTTTTTACAATCCCCTCTCACATTCAATGACTTTCTTCTCACACCTTTACCCTCTCCTCTCCTAACAGGTGAAGGAGGGGTGTATCAATTTTTTACTAAATCTTCCCATTCGTGCCCTCTAGCTAATATTTCCCACACTCTCCTTCCTTATACTCATCATTCTTGTTAATTCCTCCTCTCCCACTCTCAACAATCCTCTCCAACCAAGTTTTCTCAACCCCATTTCTTTACCCTCCCCTCTTTTGTTACCCTCCTCACCCGTTTTTTTTCCAAATTTGACGTGAAGTTAGAATTCAACTCGAAATTCTAAAACAAATTGAAAAAGAAAAAAAGGAATTTGGAGGGGGGGGGGCAAAGTGAAGATTCATGCCTCAGATTTTGCTCCACTTTAAACTAAGGCGTTTAGGCTACTAATAACTGTGCCAATTTACAATTTTAAATGGATTTAAATTTTGATAATTTTTGTTGTTATAATTTTGAGTAATTTTCTTATTTTTATCATAATTTGTTTGATAGTAATAAGGGAGACAAATATTGTTTAAAGTTTTTATTCTTAATTTATTGAAATTTTACACACAAAAATTAAAAATAAAAAATGTTAATTTTTTCATTTATTTACTTAGAAAAGACTTGTTTTTAACAAAAAAGTTAAATTTTCGGCCAGAAAAGATGACTTTAGGAAAATAATTAAATTTTTAACAAAATAATCAAACCTTCAACAAATAAGTTGAGTTGTCTGATAAAAAAAAGTTTAGAACCCAAAATTAAATATTAAAATTTTCAGTTAAAACTGTAATTTAAAAAAAAAGAATGAATTATCAAACAGTTTAATTCAACTAATAAAGATAACTTTTATCAAAATAGTTGCATCCTCAACCAAAATAAGAATTTTTAACAAATAAGTTTAATTTTTCATAAAAAAAAAACGAATTTATAACAAAATAATTACGTTTTAAAACTAAAAAGTCGAATCTTTCAGAAAAAAAGACTTTTAACCAGAAAAGAAGAATTTTTCACGCGAAAGTTAATTTACAATCAAGAAAAACAAATTTTTAACTAAACTATTGAATTTTTAAATAAAAATGATAAATGTTTAATTAAAAATAAAATCTTCATTTTTCAATTTAATAAAGTAATTTTAAGCAACGAAAACATTTCGTTTTTTTGAAAAAAACTGATTTTTAACAAAACAGTTTGATTTTAGAACTGAAAGTTTAATTTCATGACAAATTATTTGAAATTTCAACCAAAAATATAATTTTTAAACCAAGAAGAATTAATTTTTTTCTAAAAGACAAATTTTTAACAAATTACATGACTTTTAAACTAATACAGATAAATTTAAAATTATTAATGAAATCGTTAAATTTTTAATTTAAAAAACTGATTTACAATAACAACAAAAAGCAAAAATTTAACCATTTAAATCTTTTAGATAAAAAATTTAACGAAATAGTTGAATTTTTCACTGAAAAAATTAATTTTTTGATAAAGATGAAAACGTTACATTTTCTGTAAAAAAACAAATTTTCTGAGAAATAAAAAACGAATTTTTAACAAAGCAGTTTGCTTTTAAAACTAATAGTTTAATTTCATGACAAATTATTTGAAATTTCAACCAAAAATATAATTTTTCAACCAAGAAGATAAATTTTCTTTCAAAATACAAATTTTTAACAAATTATATGATTTTTAACTAAGCCAGATCAATTTTAAATGAAAAATGAAATCGTTTAATTTGTAAGTTAAAAAACTGATTTAAAGAACAAAAAACAAACCTTTAACCATGAGAATCTAGTAGATAAAAAATTTAACAAAATAGTTGAATTTTTCACTGAAAAAATTAATTTTTTAATAATGATAAAATCGTTAAATTTTCTGCGAAATCAAAAAAGAATTTTTAACAAGATACATGTATTTTCTACCAAAAGTTGAATTTTAAACCAATAAGAAGAAAAAAATTCCAACAAAAACAGAATAACCGCATTTCTAGATTGAAACATTAATTTAAAAGGGAAAACGAATTTTCAACAAAACAGTTAAATTTTCTAATTAATAGTTCAATTTTGTGACAAACAACTTAAACTTTCGACCAAAAATATGCGTTTTTAACCAAATCATTAAACTTTCAAGAAGATATTCTAATTTTTCACCAAATCGCTGAATTTGTTACCCACAAAAATAAATTTTTAACCAAGAACATTCGTTTTCTACCAAATGACGAATTTTCAACAAAATTCAATAATTTTAAAACAAATAGTTTAATTTCAAACCAAAAAGATCAAGTTTTAATTAAAAATGGTATCCCTGAATTTTTATTTAAAAAAACTCAGCAACAAACAAGATAACATTTTTAATCAAGGAGATGCATTTTTTATTGAAATGATGAAAATTTAAAAAAAATATATATTTTTTTTTTCAAAATAAAAGTACAATATTCGACCTAAAAATGGATTTTTTTATAAAAAAATTATTTTTTACCCAGAAGATTAATATTCTAAAAATATGAATTTTGTACCAATAATAGAATATTTATATTTTTAGAGAAGAGAATTAATTATCAAGTAGAAAAAAATTATTATTCAGCACAAGAGTGAAATTTTTAATCAGTGAGTTTAATATTCATCCCATGAATGGATTTTTAAATAAAAAATGTCATTTTTACGAAGAAGATCAATATTATAAAAAAAGACATTAATTATCAATAAAAGACATACATTTTCAACTAGAAGCGATAAATTTTCTACCAAATAGTTATATTAAAAAAAAGATCAATTTTAAACAAAAAATGAAATTTTTATATTTTCAGAAAAGAGAATTAGTTCATAACCATTAAACGGACATTTTTATAAACAAAATTGTTGAATTTTAAAATAAAAAGCTAGATTTTTTCTACTAAAATTATGAAAATTCAAAAAAAAAAATTTTTTAACAAAATTTAATATTCTACTAAAGAGTTTAATTTTAAACCAAATAGTTATATAGTCAACCAAAAGACAAAAAGGTCAAGTTTCAATTAAAAAATTCATTTTTGGAAAAAAATTAAATTTTAACAAAAAATGTGTTTGAAAATGTTCAGTTTAATTAAATTTATAATTTATTTATTTAAAATTAAATTTATTTTTCTAACAACAATTTTAAATTTGAAGTTTGTTATTAAGAAAAAAGATGTTCCAAAAATGTCCAATTTAATTAAATTTA
>JAAAKG020125853.1:0-14881 GCA_010014905.2 Druon quercuslanigerum
TTCCTCACACTACTCCCCTCCCTACCGAGTGAGTCACGCCTACCCCGAAAGAGAAACGGCTTAATGGTGTAATAATATTCTTGTTGGTTGCGAATTCCTTATTTTAGTTATAAATTCAACTGTTTGGTTTAAAATTTAACTATTCCAGTTGAAGATTCATTATTTTTGTTGAAAATTCATCACCTTGTTTAAAAATGTAACTTTTTTGTATGTAGTTTTATTGAATTTTTTTTGTAATAAAAATTCAACTATTCGAAACGAATATTCCATTATTTCAGTTAAAAGTTCTTATCTTTGCTTGAACAATAATTATTTTAACTTAACTTTAATTAAATTTTAGTGGAAAAATCCGTAATTTTGGAAATTTAATCTTTTTGGTTGAAAAATCCTTTTTTATTTAAAATGAATATTAAATTTTTATTTTTTTGGTTAAAAATTAAACTATTTTAGTTAAAACTAAAGCTTTGATAGCTACTTTTGTATTCATTAATAGTTATTAATTTAATCATTTTAGTTTTACACATTCTAAGTTTTTAGGTTTTAATTTTACGGATGCAAATTGGTCTGGTTTTTGTATTCTTCAAAACTCTAGAATATGAAATTGAAAAACTTGATATTTGTACAATTGTTAAGGATAATTGATAAGCAATTGAGAATTTATTGTCTGCAGAATACATTCAAAACAATGAAGATTAGGAAAATATTTTTTCAAATGCATGCCTTAAACATGAGAAGGTTGTAGGAGTATAGATATTAAAAATTGAATTATTTGAAAATTTTCGAAAATATAAAACATTTGAAACTTAATTTAAAAACTAATTTCGAATTACAATAGTTAAAATTGTGAAATTTCAAAAATTGGAATAATAGCGATTTTGTTTTGCGTTTATTTAAATTTTCAATATAATGTTGTCCAAACAAAGTTGTCCGATTTTGATTGAAGATTTAAATGAATTATTCAAAAATTTTCAATATTGAATTGGAAGATCATTGAATGATTAATAATTCTAAATAAAGTGTTAAAATTTAAATGATTTAAATAAATAGATAAAATATTGTCTGTATTTGATATCTTAGCAATATAATCATTTCTTTAATTTTGAAAAGTTAAAATTTTACATAGTAGATATTTTTTCAGTTTTAACGTTTCCCATTGAAATTTACTTCATTTTTATTATTATTTTAGAATAATAAAATAAAATTTTCCATTCCTAACCTTTTTTAATTGAAAATTATATTTTTGGGTAAAAATGCATCTTTTCCTATTTAAAAGTCCAGTGTTTTTTTTAAAACATTCGTATTTTTATTCTAAAACCTTGACTATTTCGTTGAGAATTCAATCATTCGTGGGAGAAAAGTCATTTTTCTTGTTGAAAATGACCTTTTTTTATAAAAATTCAACTGTCTTTAAAAAAAAAAGATTTTTTTTTCTTGAAAATTCAAATATTTTGTTAAATTTGTACTCTTTTTTGTTTAAAAATTCGTTCATTTGATTCAAAATGCATCTTTGTATGCTGAAAATTCAACTACTTACAATTAGTTAAAAATTCAATTATATTGTTAAAAAAAAGTCCTTTTTATTGATAATTCATCTTTTATGGTAAAAAAGTCATCCTTCTTGGTAAAAAAATTTTCTTTCTAGCTGAAAAGTAAGTTTTATTAAAATTTCAAATGTTTTTTAGAAAAAATTCGTCTGTTTAATTCGAAAATTTGGCTGTTTGGTTAAATCTTAACTACTTTTGTGGAAAACTTATATTTTACTGTAAGGTTCATCTGTTTGGCATTTAATGCAACAATTTCGTTGAAAATTTATTTTTTATTGTTGAAAATTTGTTTGATTGTGATCAAAATTCATCTCTTTTGGTAGAAAATCTTTTTTGGTTGAAAATTCGACTCTTGTTGAAAAGACAATGTACTTCGGCTTAAAATCTTAGAAATTTTAAGTGTTTCGTACTAAATTCAATATGTTATCTACAATAACTTTAGTTAAAAGAATTGATAAACGTAAAATACGTCTTTAGCCAACGGCTACGTGCCTTTCGGGGGAGGGAGACGCAAAAAAGCCCAAAATTGGTAATTTAGCTTATAGATGGACCATAACTTTTTATCCCATAGCGATTCTGAAGCTCGAATAAATTCAAGCTTGCATTTAAGAGAATTCTATCTTCAATTTTTTAATTTATTTCAGATATGAAAACCATTCAAAATAATCAAATAATCTTTGACTACTTTGGTGACACGTCTCCGACTACCCAGTAAGCAGTAGGCTGGGGCGAAAAAGCAACATTGTGCGTCCAGGAAATGCCTGGGTGCGGAAAAGTGGCCCAGTCCAATCCGAAACTCAGCGCTCTTTGAAATTTTTAAATCGGATAATATCTTCAGTCTGTTCTTTGAGGGTGAAATCTCGAAATTTGACTAAAAAACACTAAAATTTAAGGTTTTGCAAAAATGGGCTTAAAATCGATACCGATGCCTTCCAAGGGCGACTTTACGATGAAAAGTCATCAGAGAGTACTTAGAGGTCCGTTCCGAGTCGCCAAAGTCATCCCATGCCAATCCTCATGGAGGGGAAAATGGCTCAAAATTGCGTATTCTCGGGTAAAACGCTTAAATAATTGTGCGGTCCCTGGTTCAACTATTCTGAGTTTTTTTTAAGTAAGGAAACATCGCACATAATTATTGTCTTTTTACTGGAAATATTTTGTTTTTCATATTTGTTACCAATTTGTAATTCGAAAGAAATTTTCATTCCAATCCTTGGTTACTACTAGTTAAGCAAAATAATTTCGTTCCAATAATAATGTAATATAATCTGACGTGAAAGTTAGAAAAGTACAATTATCTTAACATGATTGCAGAATCCTCAACTTTGAATGGCTGTTACTCTTTTCCGTGCACAATGGTAACATTTAGAGTCATAAATGAATAATAAATTACTATTTCTGAATCTGAATTTCAATATTGTACACAGAAAGGATCAAATTAATTTATAATATTTTTAAGGTTTTTACTCGTTTATTTTGAGAGAGTAATAGACTTTCAGAAGTAAGAATTCTGAAATTATGGTACTTTGACCCTCCTCTTATCAGAAAAAATTGCTAATAAACTGAAAATTAAAATTCGTCTTTAGTATGTTTCCCCTCACATTTTTAGGAATTCTTTTTGCAGAAATTTTCATTTGAATCTCTAAAAAAATGGATGGCTCCATTTTTTTGGGTCCAAATCTAGTGATCGCAAACCAAAGTTTAGTAACCAAAGTTTTTTCTTTCAGTATCAAAATGAACCGAAAGTTTCGTTCGAATTCCTGCTAATAATAGTACCGTGACATAATTCGTCATTTTATGACGCTTTGATAATTATAGTGAAACTGCTAATATTTCAGTGACATTCAACTCTCAATTTTTTAGCAGCGACTCACAGAAGACTTGTTTGACATCTTATAAAATTCTGTTTCCAGTTGAATTTTGTTTCAACTGAATTGGTGTTCTGTCGCTTGAATGAGAATATCAAATTTTCATCATGTTAGCTTGTCATAACAATCATCAGGATGGCCGCTTGACCAGGAAACCGGGAAATGTCCGGGAATTTAATGAGACCGGGAAAAACCGGGAAATGACAGTGAATTTATTTTTTGAATTTTTAAAATAGTTAGTTAAATTGTGATATTTTTAAATCATGATATCATTCAGATTAGAATGTCTAATTCAAAAATCTTACACTTTAAAAATTTTCCATGTTAGATTTTTAAGCTTTCATTTGAGTTAAAAGAATTTCGAAATCTAGTTTTAACAACTTCAACAATTAAAAATTAAAGGGGTTTAAAATCGAAGATTTTTGATAATAAAATTTGATAAAATTTAATAAAAATTGATAAATTAAAAATTTTCAATTGTAATTAGAATTTTTTTTAATAAATAATAATTTATTGTACATAACCATTTGGCAGCAGTTCCCAATTTTATAATTTCCATATTTATATGTTAAACTTTAACTGTTTCAATTGGAAAGTCTTATGTAGATGTAAACGCCCTTTTAAAACTTTATAAACGATTTTTAAGTTTAAAATAACTTTTAAATAATATATTTATAATTAAAGGCTTTAATTAATATTTAGAACTATCTGAAAATATATTTAAAATCAGTAATTGTAAATAAAATAATTAAAACTGAACAAAAAAACTAAACTATGAATATTACAATTTTAATTGCTCTATTTAAACAAATTTAACTTGTAAGTCAAGCTGTTAAATTTTGATATATAAATAACAATTAAACACATATTATTCTTAGAAAAAATCGAGTAAGTTGAAGAATAATTTAAAAGTTTTCAGAAAATTCAAAATTTATAAAAAATTTGAAATGCTTTGAAGTAAGTTAAATGAAGTGTCTACGTGTATCGACAAAATCTGGCCATTTTTACCAACATTTCGGTGAAAATATTCTAAGGTATAATTTGAAACTAAATATAGATTTTGAAAGATGTGTAACCAAAAATTTAGAAGCTTTTTAAGATGTTAAGAGACTTCCAAAGAAGAATTACATTTTTAAAGGTTGCTAGGAAAATTGAAATGGATTTTTTCATTTAGAAAAATTACTTGAAATTCGAATAATTTTAAAAGATATTTAGAAATTGTGAAAAACTTTTAACAATATTTTTAAATTAAAAAAAAATTGAAACAACATGTAGATGTTTCAAGATCTTAAAATAAAATTTTGAAGAATTTTAAGGATTTTTAAATTATTTGAAATAAAAATAATTTAACTGTAATTCAAACAGGAAATTTTTTATCTTTTACAGATTTTTAGTTGCAATTGGAACTTATCTAGAATAATAACCAGGAATTTTCAAATTTTAACCAATTCCGATCTGGTATTAGAAATTTTCGAAAAGGAGCAAAATTCTGAATTGGAACAGGACATGTTTCCAAATAATTTTAATTCTCAGTTGAAGCAGGGAATTTTTAAATTTTAAACAATTCTGAATTGAAACTGGTATTTATTTAAAAGAATTATAGTTTTTCTTAGAACAGGAGATCTTTTATTAGAATGAATTTTAATTCTAAGTTGAAACGGGATATTTTCGAGAAAAATTAAAATTGTAAATTAGAACAGGGAATTTTACAAAAATTCGAATTCTTATTCGAAACGGAAAATTTTTGAAAAACAATATTAAAATTCTGCATTTGAACAAGGAATTGTCAATTTCTAACCAATTCTGAGTTGGAACTGGAATCTATCTAGGAGAATAACAATTCTCAATGAAAAATTGAATTTTTCCAACAGAATTATTGTTCTGTGTTGAAAAGAGGTATTTTCGAAAAAATTTAAATCATGAATTGGAGCAAAAAATTTTACACAAAAAAGCTATAATTCTGACAATTAGTTGAAATGGAAAATTTTTGAAAATAATTAAAATTCCAGATTTTAATAGGTATTTTTCCATTTTTAACCAATTGTGAGCTGTACTTAGAATTTAAAATTGCTTAAAATGCTATAATTTTGAACATTTTTAAATACAATGGTTTATTCTTCAATTTAGAGCATTGGAAATTATATCGTGGATTTATATTTTTGAAACGGAGTCTAAATCTTTGAACTCTACAAATCATAAAAATTTAAAATTTTGAATTTTGCAGTTTAAATGCATTTAATTTAAAATTGGGCAGTTGAAAAGTGTTATTAACTTACATTTTATACGTGTAAATTATTAGGCATTCGAATACAAAATTTTTGAACGAAACAACTTTTAAACTTAAATTTTCAAAGTTTTAAATTCAAGAGTTTTACTTTGAGTGCTTTCATTTGCAGTTCAGTTTTTATTACTTTGAATTGAACAGTTTTTAGATTTAGTGTTTGATTTTTTAAATTTCATTGACCGTGAAAAATGTTTGCGAACCAGAAAAAAATTGGGAAACGAATGGGATTTTTTTTCTTTGATAAAAACTGCCACCCTGAATCATTTTTATCTCACTTTAAGGTAATTTAAAGTTAGATGCAGCATTGGGAAATCTCCTTTAAAAAAAGGATCTAAATTCAGTTACAATTACTCAGTGAAAATAATGTTTTAAATTTCCAGTCATTGATTGAAATAACCAGAAGTTCATTTTTTATATACAGAAACATGTTATATATATATATATTTCTAATAGAAAAAATGGCTAGTTCTTTATGAGCTGAATATACTGTAAAACTGCTTTTGAAATTGGTTAATATCTTTTACCTTTTCAAGCGTGTTGAAAATGGAAAAAATTTAATTTAAGTCTAAAAGATATGAAAAAATTAATTCTCTTACAGTCACCAATTTTTCATACATGTTAAAGTATATACCTGAAGAATTTTTTAAAAGTGCCTATTTGACATTAAAAATATGTAGAAAATTAAAAAAGGACAATTTTTTCAATTTTAATTTTACTTTTATTGTATTCCGCTCAGAAAATTATTTTTAACTAAATTATAATTAACAATTATAATTTTTGAATAAAATCTGCCTTCTTGCGGAAATGAGACATCTCAGCGCTTGAATGAAATATATGGCCCTTATTTAACCGCCTCTTTTTTCAGGAATACAATACAAATTTTTTCTGAGGTAATTTCATTGTGTGTATTATCAGAAATGGCTCAAAATAATTAAAACCCAATTTCAAATCTATGCAATTAAACAATTTTTGAATTTTAAATTTTCAAATTTGAGTAATGTAACATTGAATTTATAATATTCACGATTTAAGAATTTTCAGTTGCAAATTCGTTAAAATAGAAGAATTGCCAATTATAAATCTTCAACATTAAACTCGAAAAAAATCGTTTTAAATTACATACCTTTAAAGTAGAAATCTTGAAAATTGAATAATTTGCATTTCTATATATTCAAAATTCAAGAAATTTAAATTGCAAGTCTTCGAAATTGTAGAACTTTAATTTGTAAATCTTTGAAATAAAATATTTTTTAATCCGTATACAACGGTAATTACATATTATAGAACAATTTTTATGATTTACATTCGAATTTTATTCAATTTGAAATATTTATAACTTAAAAATTGACTTTTTCCATTGAAAATAATCCAAATTTAGGAATTTTTTTACCCCTTTAAAATTGAAGATTTGTTAAATCATAAATTTTCAAAATTAAATTACTCCAAAAGATATAAACTGAATTACAAACCTTTGAATAAAAATCCTGAAAATGGAATAATTTGCAATTCTATATTTTCCAAATTAAAGAATTTTTCATTTTAACTATTTAAAATTGCAGAGCATTAAATTGTAAATCTTTAAAAATTGAAGTTTTTTACCATTAAAAATTGACAATTAAAACTTCCGTAATGTTGATTATTTACTTTAGACATTTCTTTACATTGGGAGATTAAAAATTGAAAACTTTTATTTTAATATTCCAACTCATCAAAATATAAGAATTTTTATTTACACATCTTTAAAATTGGCGAATTGTTAATTCTCAATCTTATAAATAATCGTAAAAATTTTTATTGGTGAATCATTATAATTAAAGTGTTATTAAATTGGACAGTTTACAATTAAAAATTACCTAAGTTTTAAAATAAAAAAAATTCTGTTACTTTCTTGCTTTACAATTGAAAATTCTTGAATTTGAAGCATTAGGATATTAATTTTTGCATCTTTAATGTTAAAGAATTTTCAAATGAAAATCTTCCACATTGAACTTTTTTTAAAAACGTTCAAAATTACATCATTTTAAATGATAAACATTACAAAATTGAAGGATCTTCAATTACTGCATTTGTTCACGGTACCTGTTTCAATCAGATGTTATAAATTGTATGATTCTCCTCGAATAGGTCAGTTTTAAAATTGAAAGACATCAATAGACTCAGAATTTGACAATGTACTTTAAGAATATTTTCTTACGATATAAAATCTCCAATTAACTAAATTCATTTTTTTGTTCCAATACTTCCTACCAGAATCAAATATTCTATTTAAATGAAAGTAACATTAAAAAATTAATTAATAATATTTTTGCAAGTTTTAAATAAAAGTCGTTCAACTATTCCAACAAAAATTTGTTCAAATATTTTACTTATTTTTTATTAGTAATATTTGGAAGCTCCTAATTTGTATTTCTCTAATTCTAAATTAATTCTGGTAGCTTTTCTGTTTGGCATAATGCGTGCACTTAGATATAAGTTTAATTTAATGCAAATTTTTACTAAATTTTTTTTTTAAAAGAATATTTAGAACATTCTAATAATTATTAGTTTTTTTTTTATTTTCTTTGTTTATTTGCTTTTAATGTTATATAAATGTATGTTTTCTTCAATTCTTGATAAAAATCAAAAAATATTTTTAAACGTTTCTAGTATTTCAAATACAAATTTCAATAAAAAAGTTAATTTTTACATTCAAACTAGATATTAAATTCTATTCAATTTATTCTCTCATATATGCCCTTGTGGGTTTTTACATATACAATAGTATAATATAATAAGCAGTTTATACAAATTGTGTGACTTAGAATATTCTCATTTCTGTATACATAGTATATCCGCGCTTATTTTGTATTTATCATCTTAATTCTAATTCTGCATCACTTTTTAGATACTTTGATTTCTTATTATTTATTAATCTTCACTATCGCTGTTCTCTTCTAATACTATCTGTGGATTGCTCTTTACACTTTTTTTCGCAAATTTTTCAAAGTCTCCTGCATATCCGCATAGCTGGGAGCTCGGTTCTTTTTTCATAACTTTTGTTAACTTCTGACTAATTTCCATTTTCGGGTTTCCATGTAGCCATTTATCAACCCCTCTGACGTTCCACATAATGTATTTTGATAACCTTTATTTCCTGCTTTACCCACATTTCCGCATCTCAACCAGGCCCATTCTTTCTTGCATTTAACTTTTACCCTATTCGAGTCCCTCTCCTCCTTTTGAAATTTGAAATTTCAATTTCTATTTTCTTTAAAACACCTTGATCTAGATTCCTTTCAATTTTGCGTTCATTTTCTTGGTTCCTCATTAGTCCTAACGCTGTCCGTCTTCTATTTCATTAATTGCTTTTTCCAACACTTTTCCCCACTTCGATGGCATATTATTCGCGATACCTCTTAAATCTGTCATTAGGCATACTTTAGGCAATATGACATCTCCCATGTTTAAAATTTCTAAAACATATTTGCTTGCCCTTCTTCTTGTCTGTTTTTCCAAACTTATTCTCCCTGCTTCCATTCTCCAAATATAATTTGGAGTATTCCTATCTATTCCCATAATCATTTTCACGGATCTACCCTGTATTCTTTCCATTATTTCTTTTCTTTCCCATCCTCATAGCTCCACACCATACAGTAACTCTGCCTTAGCCAAGATGTCTAACAATTAAAGCCTTCATCCTAGATTATTTATTTGAGCTCTTTTCATTACTCCCCTGCTGCATTGATTGCCTTTTGGGTCTTTCCTGCTAAAGTGTTTAGATGTTTGTTAAAGTTCCCTCCCGTAGAAAACCAGTAACCTAAGTGCTTATATCTATCTCTAATTACCTCTACCTCTAATTTCTTTCCTTATATTTTCCATTATTCTTATTACTATATTTTTCTAAGGTTTTGAGCATTTCCTTTAAACCTTCTGGGAAGTCCGCTACTATACTTTCGTCTCTCCTATCACTGTACCTCCTGCACCCTCCTTATTTCTTATCCATTGATCCTCCATGTCTCCAGTAAAAATGTTGAAGAGTGTTGGGCTCAGTGGGCAACCCTGTCTGACACCGTGCTCCGTTCTAAAACTCTCTGTAACTCCTTCCCCTGTCAGTACTTCATTTTGCGTTTCCCTGTACATATTTTTAATCATTGTCAATATTCTACCCTTTATTCCAGTTTTTTCTCGTTTCTGCATTAAAATTTCCCTATCTACTATGTCGAATGCTTTTTTAAAGTCCACACAGGCCACGTATAACTTACCACCCTTCTTTTTTAACTTGTTATTTATTATAGAATTCAGTGCAGATATATAGTCTCTCGCAGTCATACCTTTTCTGAAACTCAAACCAGATAAGTTAATACAAAAAAGACGAATTTAAAAAAAATAGTTAAAATTTCAACACGGAAATTTGAATTTTTCAACCAGTGGCAATTTTAACCAAAAACATTAAATTTTGTCCAGAAGAGATGAGTTTTCTGCAAACATTTAAATTTTCAGCGACAAAGTTGAATTTTTAATTAAATAGATGAATTGTCAATGAAATAATTACGTGGTCAACCGAAAAGATAAATTTTTAACTAAAATTATGTATCTTCGACGAAAAAAATGAATTTTTAACAAAGTAGTTTTAACTTTTAGTTACGTAGTTGCATTTTTAACAAAAACTGAATAATTTTCGACCAACAAGATTAATTTTCAGTGAAGAAGATGAAATTTCAAAAAAATACATAAATTTTGAACAAAGAAGTTATATTTTCAACCAAAGAGATGAATTTTTAACCAAAAAAATCAATGTTTAACATAGTAGTTCAATTTTTAATCAGTTACTTGCATTTTTAACCAAAAAGTTTAATATTATACCAAAAGAGATAAAAAAACAAACATACAAATATTTCAGTCGAGAAAGAAAAAAAATGTTATGTAAATTATACTTTTCGGGGGTAAATATTCTTTTTAAACAAATTTAAATGTTTAATTCGAAAATATGAGTTTCCAACGAAACAGGTAAATTTTCCACCAAGAAGATTTATTTTCTACCAAAAAAGATGGATTTGTAACGGAATAGTTACATTGTTTCAGCCACGAAAGAAAAAAAATTTCACACAAGTTATAATTTTAGGGGATAAATCATTTTGAATAAAAAATAAGCAGGTCAAATAAACATTTAGTTTTTAAGTTTATTTGTTCATTTGTTATTAAAGTTATATAAATATATAATTTTCCAACGATTCTGGAGAAAGTTAAAAAATAAATTTGGAAGATATCAGGGATGTCGAAGAATCATTATTTAAAAAGCTTCGGGATTTTCTTCGAAATCTTTAAAAATGCACATTTTGTTCAAAATTTTTGGTAATCTTTTTAAATGCTAAATTATTTTTTTGTCATTTTCAAGCCTCTTAAACCTTATAAATATATTTTTAAATTAATCGATTTTCTCCAAAATATGTCTTAAAATTCTGAAAAATTAAAAAACTTGCCTTTAAATCTTCTAGATTCGATTATGACAATTTTGGAAATGTTTTAAAATCTTTCCAAATGATCTCTTTAGATAAATTTTTCAAGGTAAGGATTCATTTTAAATTTTCCCATCAACACTAAGAAAAGTTGTTTAACCTTTCAAATCCTCAATAAGCCTTACTTCCAAATATTCAAAAATGAACGTTTTTTAAAACTTTTTAAAATTGTTTTCAACTTTGAACTTAATTTTGAATCTTTTTAAAATTTCTCAATGTCTCTTAAACTTGATCGAATCTTTCATAAAACATTTTAATCTTTCCAATGAAAAATGTTTTGAATTCTTGGTCAATTTTCTCTTAACATTTATTTTTAAAAATAAATACACGCCCAAATCTGCCCAGGAATTTTAAGAATTTGATTTCATTCTCTTGAGAAATTTTAAAATTCTTAAAAAGCCTCTTTTTAGGGAGCTTCAAAAATCGACACATTAACATTTTCTATACCAAAGTGCTAGGCACCTTTGTTTTATTGATTATTATTTTTATTTATTAAATATGTGATTTAAATAACCTTATAATTTTCTGATTAACCTGTAGTTCGCAGATTTCTTATTTTAAACGGGAGAAAAGGAATAATAGTTTCATCCAATCATGAATGCGGGTTTCCCGACAACAACAGTTTTGAATGGAGAAAATGAAATGATACGTGGACGATTTCCAGACTTCCATGGTTGGATTTTGGAATTCGTCGAAGTATTATCTTAAATTTATTAATAAAACATAGTGCCATGCACTTTTTAATAATTATATGGATAGAAAAGAATAGGATATGATGTTTACAAAAAACAATAATTTGAATCTAGCAGACGATCCCGCGCTTTTGTGAATGCGCATGCTCAACTATTCAAGATGGCTGGTATGCATTCAGTTGCTGTCAAGCAAGAGTGCAAGAGTGTGTGTGCGCGGTCCTGACGTTTTTCGCCACGATCAGCGGTAAGTAGAATTATTTACAAGTCGTGTAACAAAAGTTACATAATTCTCACGCGTGAGATGTTTACCTGTGTGTCAGACTAACCTGAAACTGCGGAAAAACGCAAAACTGCCTTTAAAGTACGTTCGATCTCCCACACGATTATTCGGACCACCCTGTTTTTTATTCTTCTGCTCCTTTTTTCACTGTCACTATCCTCGATTTTCCACTATTCCAGAAAATTTGATGATCTGCATTTATTTTTTATCCATAAAAATTGTTGCCCTCACTTAGTTCGGTTCCTGAGCTTCCTGAGCTTCTTTTTCTATTCGGAGTTTATGGTTGACGTGATTTAACTTTGAAATTATTTATTCTTGCAATAAGCTTTAGAATTTGGGGAAAGAATCAATGTTTTTTTGAGAAATTTAGACCAAAACATAAGCCTCATGTCTTCTTTAAATGAGTCACGCTGTTTTACTTTTTATGCTCCTGATAATATTGAGCAGAAAATAACCTCACAGCCCTTGGCTCTCGAGAGCGTTGTCAGTTTACACTTGCATTTGAAATTGTGTCTGCTGCAGCTGGGCACATCGTGCAGTTATTATTTTTTCAATAAAATTATTGTTTATGTGGATTTTTGGGTATTCAGATTGAAAAGAATCAGTTGTTAATTCAGGATTCGAGGGTAACAAAAAAAAAAAAAAAAATTGTTGCATATTATATATCTAAAAAGGGATGTTTTTTTGTAGCTGTTTTATGTCCATGTAAATTTAAAATTGACAAAATTAACCTTAATCTCTTTTAAGTTCTATGTGTAAAGTTGACTTAAAAATTGCTTAATCTTTAACTTGCTTCATAAAATTGACAAGAAAAAAGTGTTGGCTATGTTGCAAAATATTTTAAATTAATGTTAGTTAATTAAATTAATCCTATTTAATAAAGTGCGGTTTTCAAATATTTCGAAAATATCGGACACATTGTTGAAAACCTGATTCCATTTGAATCACTTAAAGTTGTTTTATATCTTAAATTTTCAATTTTGAAAATTAAATTTATAATTAATCTCTTTTAAAGATGTTCCGGGTGTCCAGTCCAGTAAAAAATATTAATCATTAATTTACATTATAAAATTTATAAGAAAGGCCTATTGAATGTTGCAGATTTTTTTTGTCGAATACCTGATTGACTTTTCATTGCCTGAAGCTATTTTCCATCTTAAGTTTAAAATTTTATAAATTAATCTACAGTTCATACCTTTTAAGGATGTTTCAGGTTTACAGTGAAGTTAAAAAATTCATAATCTTTAAATTGCGTCATGAAGTCGACAAGAAAGGTCCATTGATTGTTGAAATTTTATTAATTAATTATATTAATTCATTTTAATTTGCAAAAGCTCATTCTATTTCGTGAAAGGTTCTTTCAAAATATGTTCGTCACGTTTTACGACAATTATCTTATTTATAAATAATACGTACAATTATTTTTGGTTAGTTCTTTTTTTAAACAAACTATTTTATAAATAATATTTCATATGAACGAGAGGAATATAATTGTAAAGATGCTTTCAGGGAATAGAATAGGCGTTTGAAAATTAAAATAGCTATGTTCAGCTGGCACCTCCACAACTGAATATCTATATTTTTATGAGCCACAATTTCGGGCTTATTTCGGGCGATAATGCCGATTTTTGGGCTCTTATTTTTCTTAAAAATAAAAATTTTGGGTGGAGGTGCTTTGTGCTCGAGCAGCTAGCACCTCCAGTATATAAAACATTAACATTTTTAAATCCAATCCTACCTGATTTTCGGGCTATTTTCGGGCTTTTAAAATATCAAAAAATTCGAAAAAACAACCCCTATCATTTATAAGCAACCTTCAAATTTAAAAATTAAGTTTCTGTCAAAACAAACTGTACCAAAATTTCGGGCTCCTCAAATAAACAAAAATGAATTTTCCCAAATCAACCCCTATCACTGACAAACACCCCTCAATTTAAAAAAATAATTTTTTGACGAAACGAACCATACCAGAATTTAGTGTTATTTTCGGGCTCTTCAAATAAACAAAAATGAATTTCTCAAAAACCAACCCCTAAACCTAACAACCACCCCTCAATTTTGAAAAATAATGTTATGACAAAAACAACTACACAAGAATATCGGGCTATTTTCGGGCTCTTCAAATACACAAAAATCAATTTTCCCAAATCAACCCCTATCACTGACAACCACCCCTCAATTTAAAAAAATCATTTTTTGACAAAACAAACTACACCAGAATTTAGGGCTATTTTCGGGCTCTTCAAATACGCAAAAATCAATTTCCCAGAATGAACCCTTATCACTGACAATCACCCCTCAATGTTCAAAAACAATATTAGGACAAAACAAATTACATTAGAATTACGGGCTAATTATGGGCTTATTTTTGACAGTAATGCCGATGTTTGGGCTCTTTCAGTTTTTACAAAATTCAAAATTTGGGGTGGAGGTGCTGAATGTTCGAACAGCTAGCACCTCCAGTATATAAAAACATTTAAATTTTAAAATCCAATCATACCTGATTATCGGGCTCTTAAAATAACAAAAATCCAAATTCGAAAAAACAACCCCTACCATTGGTAACGAATCCTCAAATTTGAAAATTAAGTTTCTGTCAAAACAAACTATACCAAAATTTCGGGCTATTTTCGGGCTCCTCAAATACACAAAAATCAATTTCCCAAAATCAACTCCTATCACAGACATCCACCCCTCAATTTTTAAAAATAATTTTTT
>JAAAKG020125875.1:0-14880 GCA_010014905.2 Druon quercuslanigerum
ATTCGCAAAGAAATAAATATTTACTTAATTGTGAAAACATTCTTTGTTTGAAGCCATTTGCCTTTCATTCAATCAACAAAATTATGGTTTTTAAACATTTAAAAAAAATTTTTAATTGAAACAAATTCTTCACTGGCGGAAACTTTACTAACTTATAGTTTTTTATAATTTTTTTATCAATAACGGAATTTTTTATTTTCAGAAATACAAAAACTGAAAATATATATTAGTATACAATTTAAAAATTGAAAAAGAATTAAATTCCTCTTATTATACAATTCCTGAAATTAGAAAGTTGCCGACAATTAAATATCTTTACTAAACAAATTGGAAATTTTTAAACAAGAAAAAGAAAAAAATACCTAAGATAAAAGAGTTTTATTTTATGAATCTATTTTTTATGTTTTTTTATTATACTGTTTATTTTTTTATTAAAAACTGTAGGAAATTTTTTTAATAGGGAAAATTTTTGATTGATAGTAATCTTATGATTTCGACATTTTTTTGAATATGTTCTTTCTTGGTCGTTCACTGGTTCAAAACCTTTTGATTAATTTTAGCATTTTAATTTTCTTGATAAGGAAAATAAGGAAACATAAAATTTCTGATAGTTTTTAAAGATACAAGAGTTGAAAATTTCAAAATAATAAAAATTGCGACAGAAAATTGCCCACATATGATCTAATCGATTAAATTAATTAATTAATTAGTTTAAAAAATTAAAAAAAATTAATCTTTACATTGTTCATTCATTAAAACTGCAATAATAATTTTTTTTTAATTATGTCTAGTTTCTTTTTAACTTTTGATGTACGTTTTCAAATTATTGTTTGAAATTAAAATAACAATAATCGAGAAGAAAGTTTCACATTACAAATTTTTTCCCTAAAATGTGCATAATAGTGTTTAAAAATTATTGCTCTCTCAATAAAAAATGTTCTTATGTTGTTTTACATTAGGAAAACATTTAACATGAAAAAAAGTTTTTTTTTCCAATACAACATATCATTATTGTTTTTTAATTATTGAATATCACTTATTTAAAAACAATTTTTATAATTGCTAAAATTCGACAATTTTCCAGTATCTAAAATTTTAAAGTATAAGATACTTTTTAATTCGACAATCTTCAGTCGAAAATTTTATAATTCATGAACTTTTCAATTTGTTAATATTCTAAGTTTTTGGGAATTTTCAAAGTCGCTTATATTGAAAATTTTACAGGAATTTTATTATTCAAAAATATTGACTTCGGGGATTTTCCATTTCAAATATTATTTCGCTGGAATTTTTACAGCTTCTTAAACTTATTTCGCAATAGAAATATTCAAAAACTTTTTTTTGTTACTTGAAAAAAACATTTAAAGTGAATAGAAAAATAATGACATTTAAAGAATAAAAAACTTGATTTATTTTTTAAAAAATTTTAGTTTTAAAGAATATAATTAAAAGATTTAGTTTTTATCATGTTTTTTCCTAGAAGTACATTTTTAAGGGGGAAAAAATTGGGATAAAATTTTGAAGTAGTCGAGTTCTTAAACAAAATCGAAGTTTAAAAAAAACTATGATCTAAATGTGTGGTTGGTTTGAGTTTTTTTTTAAATCTATCTTAATGACGCCCTTATTATTACTGAACTAATTATGGATAACATGAATTTTAATTTTTAAAATTCCTGAAAATAAAATCAGGAATCCAAAGACCAAATTTAAAAAACCACAAGTATATGGTTGCATTTTTATATTTACAAAACCATTAAAAATATTCTTTGAAAAAAATCTTTGAACCAAAATTTTAAAAAAAGAAAGAAAAAAAGTGGAATTTGGGACAATTATAAATGTATAGGTTTTGTTTTGTTAGTTTTTTCATCAATTATTATCACTCTGGTAAGGCCATTGTGTTCGTACCGGAACGCTGTTAACTATTATAAAATTTCTTTTATTTAGATTTTATACTAATAAAAATAAAAAAAGACAAAACAAATAAAATAGCGAAGGAAAGTTATTTGATTGTTTGCTTTCTCATTTTTCTTTTCTCTCTTTAATTTTTGTCCCAAAATTTTTTGTTAAAAAAGTTTGTTTTTTTTAAAGCTAGGATTTTAAATTTGAGTTTTATCTAATTTAAATGTCTTAAGTTTCAACAGGAATTTTGATATTCAGGCTATTTACTTAAAAACCTGGAACATTACTACCAATTCAACGTTTATTTTTTGAGAATGCAAAAAATGATAATTTTTTGGGATACCAACTCTGTTAAAGTGGCAAGCACTTTTTGCACTGGAATGCGAAAAGCATAAAGGCTAATTTCCTTTCCTGTCTGTGGTTCACAACGTATTTCTACACCAGTGGTCTTCCACCGCTGGAGGACGGTTCCGTTTTTAATAACCTAATGGCTCTTACGCGGTACATTATGCCCATTCCTCCCTTGGACTCATTCCTTTATTCGCAATCTGCACCAAAATGACAAAAATATCTAACGTTCCTCCATCCACCTACTTACATTTTTGCTTTAAAACAAAACTGAAAAAGCACAGCCAGAATAGGGTTGGTTTCACATCATGCAACAAACTACAGTTCAGGAACTGGATACAATACGAACACAAAAAATCTTCTCAGCCAAAAACAAAGTCTTTTTGAAACTTTTAAAAAATTGTTCGCATTTTAATTTTCAAATAAGGCAAACCACCATTACTGGTACAACTACAAAAGGCTAACACACATTAACACAAGTTTGAAATGGTGAATTGAAGTTTTTTTTAAAGTTCTAATAATTGGCATTGTTATTATTATTATATATATATATTATATAAATTATATATATTGGCATTATTTGATCGATTAGAAAACAATACATTATTAATTTTATAGTTCAATTATATAAATAAATTTTTTTACTCGTAAGACCGCTCATTATTAGGACAAGAATTTCGGTACAATGGTGAAACTTACTTTAAATTATAGAATACAGTAAAAAGCAAGAATGGATTGTGAAAAATCATAAGAAATTTATTTTTCTTTATTTTTAAATAAAATTCATATGAACATGCTAACACTTCGCTTAAAAACAAAAATGGATTATAAAACTATATTAGTTAATATCGAAATAAAATTGAAACATTTATTTGCATTTACATAATATATTTAAAAACAACAATAGCTTATTATAAATAATAAAAATTTGAAAAATAAATATTAAAAAAAATTGTTTAAAACTTCTATCATCATTTTATCCTTTTGCTTAAGAAAATAACTTAATCTATTATTCAATTCAATTAATTGATTTTAAAAATATTGTCTATATTCTTCACGCTTGCCGCTCATTTCATTATTTACTTTAAAAAATCTGTTCAAAGTAGTTTATTGGAACATCTATTTTTTAATAAAATTAGTGAGCATGCATTAAAAATCAATATTATAAGCCGAATTTGTTTCAAATCATGCAGACTGAACACGTTCCAGTCACAGAATCGGCTGCGGATGGAATATGTGTAGAAATTTTTTTTGGCAAAGTTATAAGTATTTGCAATTTATGAAAAAGTTTCATAATTTTGGATTTGAAGTCCTTTAGTTACGAAACTAATATAGATATTATACTTTTTCTTTCTGATTCTAGTAGTTCTTTTCATTCTCATTCAAAATTTTCAACAGAATTGGGAAAATTCTTAAAACTGACAAAATGGCGGCTACTTTTCTGAAAATTTTGAAACTTAATTTTCTCAACAAGGACATAGTTTTTTTGTTCTTGATTTTTTTCTAGGTAGGTACTATTATGGCGAATATATCTCGTGAGAGTTTAAGAGAGATAAGAAACTTTTTTTTTAGTTACTGAAAAATGAATATTCACATTTTTGCAAAAGGAAAAGGAGATACGACAAAAAACAAAAAAAGAAAGTTATGCCTTTCAACAAGTACTAAAGAAAAGTCTTTTGATACTTTTTTCTATCTTGCGTTCTTTTCGAGATTTTTGCCTGAATAAGGATTAATTCGGATATAGCAGCATTTTTGTCATAAAAATAGTCTGTAATATTATGTCATAAATTAGTAAGAAGGGTGTAAATCAGCAAGTTGATAAGATTTTATACAAATTTTTAATATTCGTTGATAATCAAAATTTAATATTTTCATAAAATACCTTCAATTACCGGAAAATTAGAATTAATCAAGGGACTTTTCTTCATAACTTTTTGAGAAAAATAACTTTCCTTTTCTGACTTTTCTCTTCTTATCTTACCTTCTTATCTTATCTTCCTTTTGCACAAAATTGGAATATTCATTTTTCAGTAACTAAAAAAAATAGTTTCTTCTCTCCAAGGTTTGGGCACAAGATAAACTCTCATGAGATATATTCGCCATATAGTACTTACCTAGGAAAAAATTAAGGACAAAATGAGAACTTCTACCAGAACTTTTTAAAAATGTATATTTTGTGAATAACAAAAACAGTTCCAAATGGTGAGTGGACGTCCCGGGTGCACCGGGTCGGGGAGCAGATAGTTTAACGCGTTTTCTATGAGAACTTTTTAAAAATTTGAATTGTGCTAACTACCAAAATAACTACCAATAGTTAGTCGACGATCCGGGTAACCGAGTCGTGCATTGGGTACCTTAGCACGTATTCTACAAAAACTTTTTCAAAGTTTAAACGATTGGTATTTATTTTAAAAATGAAAAGATTTAAACTTTTTAATATCTCTCGTATAATAAGTGCTAAACTACCTGGTACTCGATCCAGTGCACCTTGAGACGGTCCGTCCTATTTTCATGATTAAAATACAATCATAAAACTTCGGGCGAACAGTTATATTGATACGCCTCTGACGATCATGCGATCGACTGCGTGCGCCATCGGCCAATAAGTGGGGATGGCGTGGGACCAATGCACCTTATATATTATTCCCGAAATCGGTACCAGGTCTCTCTTCTTATTGAACGATCTACGAGGAAGCAACACTCTTGGTCTCTCATACTACCTGTCACTTAAGACAGAGCTTTGAAGTAAAAAGAGGCATCATTCAAATAAAGCGACTACTCAGGATTCTCCTTCACCATTCTTAACGTTACTTCAAGGATACTATTATGATTTATTTTGAATTAGTATAGTAGAAGTAAGTTGGTGGGAATTTAATTTCTTTTTAGTATATGCATGATTGGCATGACTTTGCACTCCATGTTCAGTGGAGACCTGGTTGTGCATGTTTGCATTTAGTGAGAAAATTTTTGTAAATGATCACGTGGTGTGTGCGACATCCTTGTAACGACTTTGCACTTTATTTAACGATAAAAACCTCGTTGTGCATGGTCACACTAGATAGTGAAATTTTAAGGGGCAGTTTTAGTTTGATCCTTGAGTAAAGAATAGTGCAAGAATAGAATTTGTAACGACTTTGCATTTTATTTAACGATAAAGACCTCGTTGTGCAAAAAAAGTTCTTGCCTTTTACTTATATTGGAGGAGAATCCAATCCAGTTCTCTTAAATAAGTTAATATAATTTAAAATACGGAATCATATCTCTCTTGAGTGAACTCACAGTACATCGTTTATTTATTCTTCAAGTCTAGTTATAGAATAATTAGGGCTAGACTTAAGGTCCTTTCAGTATTGAAACCAATTCACGCTGTTGTTTGCAATTTACTGGGCAGGGAAAAGTAAACGCAAATCAAATGAACCTCGTGATGAAAATAAATATCATTGAGATAAGTTTAAAATTCAACACTACCATTACCAAAAATTAATCTGATTTTTGGTAAAATTTAAGATTGTTATCTAAAATCAGTCAACTGAAATCATGAATAACTTGACAATATTGTAAAAGACAAAAATAATCCCCGGATCATAGGAAGATAATGTTACAACCTGTATCTTTGGCTTACAATTTTTAGTTATTTTCTATGTTGGAACAATTGAAATTATGAAAAAGTTTTTGTCCTATACGTGTTAAGCTAACTGTTGCGCGACCCGTTTTACCCGCATCATCAGCTCATCATTGGTCGTTATTTTAACAGTTGGAACAATTTAAATTCTTAAAAAGTTTTTGTAGAATACGTGCTAAGCTACCTGGTGAGTGGCCCGGTGCACCCGGATAGTGAAATGACCATTAGAGACGTATCGACTATTGGCAAACATAAGATTTCCATTTTTAACGCAGGCTAATTTTCTCTGACACTACCATGTTCTCAAGTCCGTCATCCGTACTTCAGCCAGATATATCCAAGTGCTTAAGCCACAGCAAACTTGTTTCACGCGAGTTTTAAAAAAATTGCACAAAGTCAAGCAAAAGAAAATAGTTATCCACCAATCCTTTCTAAAAAGTGAGCAAAATTTAGTTGATTGTGTCCGTCTTCGAAAATTTTACCAAAGTTCAATTTCAACCAAATCACGTTCAACCGTCGGTTGGCCGTGGGTGAACATTGACCCAATCTTGAGCCAAGCTTACTCCACGCTGACCCCACGGTTAACCCACGCTCTTGTCATTGTCCAGCCATGGCTCAATCATCGAAACTTTTCCACGCGGAGAATCACAAAATTCATTAATAAATAAAATTAGCAATGTTTCGGCACTTATACAGCACCCTTATCACGGCAAAAAAATGAAAAATATAATTTTAAGTAGTTTCTATTTCAGGTAAGATATCGTCGCAGCTGTGCTGTTCCTTCTGTCTTAAATTCTTTTTGCCTTGATGAGTGTGCTTTATGAGCGGCGAAACGTTGGTGATTTTATTTATTATTGTTTCTTTTTGTGATTTTATTTTTTATTTATCCAAAGGAAGAAGTTCTTTTTCATATATGTTTCTGTTGTAAATTTCGAATGAGAATGGAAAGAACTGCTAGAATCAAAAAGAAAAAGTATAATATTTAGATAGTTTCGAAACTACAGCACTTTGAAGAAAAAATCAGAAAACTTTTTCACAAATTGCGATACGAGTTTTAAAAGTTCAAATACGCATAACTTTGCTAAAAAAAATTCTATCAAATCAGTGAAATACGTGTCGTCTAAAAGTTTTGAAAAATAACATGACTTGAACAAAACTTGAACGTTTTCAGCCTGTATGATTTAAAATGAATTCGTCCTATTGAATAATATTAAATATAATTAATATTATTAGGATTAATATTAATTTATATTTCTTGAGCAAAAGTGCAACTGTTTGCTTGAAAATTAATCTATGTATGGATGGATTTTAACAGTTTTATTGAAAATTCGTTGTTTTTTTTATTCACTTAACTGCTTTCAATTTTTCCTTAAAGCATTTTTTGCTTAAAATTTCGTCTATTACATTTCTCTATAAGAATTCACTTTTTTTTAAATTCCACTAACCTGTTAAAAGTTGGTCTACTTTCTAAAAAATTTATGCTTGTAAATTCCACTCTTTGGTTGTAAATGAACTTTTTTGTTGAGAATTCATATTTTATAGTTAAAAATAGAACTGTGTTTTTATAAAACTCTTGTTTTTGGCTTGACAATACAATAATCTTGGTTTAGAGAATTACATTACTGTGGTAGAAAATTCAACAATTTTGTTGAAATATTTTCCTGTTTTTAATGAAAAATCTTATTTTGTTGGCAAATCACCTCTTTTGGAAAAAAATTTATCTTTTTTGGTTACAAGTCAAAATTTTTGGGTGAAAATTCATTTTTTGTTTGAATGAACTATATTGCTATAAATTTATAATCCAAAAATTGTATTGTAGAAATATCAACTATAATATTTTTTTTTTGAAAAGTCACCTTTTTTTAGTACAAAATTACTCCTTCTTTATTTAAAGTTCAAGAATTTTTTATAAAATAGAATTGTTAGGTTAACCAAGAAAGGTTCATTCTGGTCAAAAAATTTATTAGCTAATATTTTAAACAAAAAATATTTCAATTACAATTTCAACACAGTAGAACAAATTTAAGAAAAACGAATTTTAAATGAAACTGTTGAAACCGCAACCTAAAACGATTAGTTTTCAACCGCAATTGCATTTTTTTGAGGAAAGATGAAATTGACAATTACAAAGATAAATCTTCAAAAAAAATACGCTTTTTCAAGAAAATACCTCAAATTTTTATCAAAAAAGATTATTCAGTCAATAATTAACAAATTCTGTAACCAAATTGTTGAATTTTGAAGTAAAAAAGACGATGTTACTTCAACATGGTTATATTTTTAACCGGAAAATATAAATTTCCAACAGAAAAGTTCATTTATTAATTTATTTTTAAATAAAGTCTCATTAATTTTAATAAAATTTTATACTAATCCATAACATTAAATTTCAATGCATATTTTCTAATTTTTATTAAAAAATTAAATTTATTTGTAATTATTAAATTACTGACCTTTTAAAATTTTAAATTGGATTTTAAATTGGTGAAATAAACATTTTGTAAACACGTTGATTATAACTTTTTTTCTGTTAAAAGGGACAATAGAAAATTGATGTTTTTACAAGTAAACTATATGTTAATAGTAATATCCCAAATATCTGTGTGAATTAAAATTGTTAAATACTTTTTGTACCCTAAAAAGGCTGCAATTTCATTAGAAACGAGTTAAAAAAATTTGGATTGGTCAACCATTAATATTTAATTATTCCAAAATTAAAGTTTAAAATAGAAATTAATTTTGAACAAAAAAATTCAGAATAGAATGTTTACTCTAGAAACTTTTAACTTAAACAAATCCGAATTATTGTATCCAAATATTTTTGTACTCAAACCCTTCAATATTTCTATTACCTTAAGCCAATGTAATTGTTTAAAAACTAACAATATTCAAGTTATCAATTATATTTTCCGAAATTTAACAAATTTGATTTTACTCAGTTTCAGATTTAATAATTTTAGATCTAAATATTCTAAACAGTTTGAAAATGAAAGCATAGATTATCAAAATTTAATACTTGATAAAATGCCTACAGAATAAATTCAATTAAAATGAATTCTAAACAATGTTTCAAAATTAAATTATCAAAATTCCAAAAGCATAATTTAAAATTTTTTAATTAGTAGTTTCTTAACTAAGTAAATATACTTAATGTCATTCAAATTTTTGTGATTAAAATTGAATTGGTTGAATTTCCAAAACTATAAACAACATTTTAAAAAGTGTTAATTGCCTAACGATTAAATTTGCTTAAAGTAATAACAAAATTTTTGGGCTAAAGTACTGTAACTTTTATACATTATAATACTTTGCGACTAATTTAAAACAAAATTTATATGAAGTTCGAATTTGTTTAAGTTTCAAGATTCGGAAGTATGCATTGTTTAATATTTCTCGTTTAAAGATATTTTTTACTTTGAACATTTTTTTCTATAATACAATTTTATAGGTTCAGAATTGATGATTTTTTATTTGAAATGCTAAAGATAAAGGTAAGATTATGTGCTGAATTTAGATAAATTTGTCTGATCAATTAATATGATAAATCATAATTTTTTCAATTAATTCGAAATTTATATTTCTAGAATTACAGAAGCTTTTCCTCGAAATATTTAATTTAGTTTAATTTAAAATTATACAATTTTAATGATTAAAATGTTATTAAAATTCAGCGCTGCTGAGCCATGGTGTTTAGCTAGTGAGTTTCTGCTCATCAAATTTGGCAAAGAGAAATATCATCTTCTAAGCAAAAACTCACCAGTGAATCACTGTGGCTCAGCAGTTTTTCCTCGCGACTAAGTAATCTCGAGAACTCAGGCGAAATGATACATAGGATGCTAGAAGACGTAAAAATCAAATTTTTTATTTTTTATTTATTATTTATTTATTATTATATATTTCCCAAGCTTACATTAAGAGGTGTGGCGAAATGCTGAGCCACATTGATTTACTGGTGAGTTTTTGCTTATAAGATGATATTTCTCTTTACCAATAAAAAATTTTAATGTAGCTTACAAGACACTCATCAAATAATATCCAATTTTTTAAGATTTTTTTAAATGTTAATAATCATAGTCATTTTTACTTTCGAAAAACTTATTTGTTGAGCAGAAACTCACTAATGAAACACAGTGGCTCAGGAGACCGCACCGGATCCTATAGTGAACTCAAAAACTTGAGCGCTGTCATCCACTAAAATCATTACTGCTTCTGAAATATTAAATGTTTTCTTAAAAAACTTTTTTAAAATATTCATCATAACTTTATCCGAATTTTTGACATAAAACTTTTTCCTCACATTAAATAACCTAGATGAACCAAGTCCTAGAATAATTTTTGTAAACAAAGATTATCAAATTCTGATTACTCTATCAAACGGAGAACATCCTGAGGTGTAATTGGTGAACTGAGCTCGAGTTAAACAACTAAAAAAAAGTATTTTTTCTTTATAAAGACAGATTTTACTCTAATCCCGTGTGGAAATCTACCCAAGTATGCCCAGTTAATAAGTGGGCGCCGACTGGGGCCCAGTTGGGCGTTCCAGTTATCAGAAATAATTAATAAAGAATATTATATTCATTATATGACAGGCTAATGAAACCAAAGATTGTTTACGTTCCGCTTTGATTTATACCGGGTTTACCCATGTTGGTCCCATATAGTGTGCGCCCCCATAGAAAACAAGTCGGATCCCATCTAGAAATCTGAGTCGCTCTCAGTTTTCTGTTAGGAAATTTAGTTTTTAAAGACAGTGTATGAACCAAATAAAAAAAGGCGTGCGAATAGTAAATTGCGTTTACGTGTTAAAAAACATCGAGCGATCAGTGGAGTTACAAGGAGTAGATTAGAAGACATTGAAGAATACTCGAGTGACGATAGTGATCAGCATGGTGAGTTATGATAATCATTTTATTAAATTAGATTAAAAATTATTAATTAACTGGTTCAAAAATACCTATTATCTCTATCTGAGTCGTTGCACATTTGATAAAGTTAAATATTTTGATATGACTGATGGATTCATAGTCTAACCTCAAATTTACATTGCCCGTGTCTGCCAGAGCAAACAACTATCTAATCCTAACACTTTTTGCCTAAAACGAACTTTTGTAATTCTAACTTAGTAATTAAAAAGTCCATTTTAGGCTAAAAGAATTAAAATATGACATTTTTTCGTTCTGTACACATTATTCATAATAAATATTCAATATTATTCAATTTAACATGTTCAATATAAAAAAGAGCAGTCGAGTCTTGAAAATATTCAATTCTAGTATTTATTGAGAAAAATAAAGTCCTACAGTTTGAAGTTGTATCTTAAATTTAATTTTTCATAATTATTTTATTTTAGAACCCAATGAAGATTACAATATCCGCCAAATTGAACGATGTCGTAAACAGGTGAGTTCCGGAGCAGATCATTTTCAGAGTGAATCAGGACTCTAATCATTTACATAATTCTGATTCAGGTAAATAAGTAATCTTCAAAATCTGTTACAAGATTACAATTTCTTTGTAGAATAACAGTTGAGGTTTAAATTTTTTGAATTGAAAAAGTCAATTGTAGTTTGGAAGTGTTGAATGTTTTTGAGGTTAGATTTTAGGTTATGTGAGCATATATAGTCCGGTTCCTTTTTGTAGTTAAGTATTAAAATTATAGTGTTTACGTAATTTATAAGGAATAATACCATTTTTTCTAGAGTTCTCTTGTCTAAATTCAATTTGATCTTTATAACAAAATTACTGTAGTTATTATTGTATATTCATTGTGGCGTATTTGTAGAAATGTTTTGTGATTTGTAATATTTTCCTATAATTTGTTGTCGAGACAGGCCCACTTGCTACAGTTATCAAATGAAACACGTTGTTTTATGCAAATAAATATATTATTCCAGAAAAAAAATTTTAAGATGAAAATGTTTTATACTCTATATTTATAATTGAAGGGATGCAGAACAGAACTAGATAACCAAAAAAATTGGCATTTTCAGGAGGGCAAAAAACATTCAGTAAAATTGAAATAAGTATTTAAATATAAACGAAAAGATCAATCCTGACCTGAACTGTTTCTAAATTGAGACCTAAAAAGTGTGATTAGAAAAAGTTATTTAGGTCCGAGGAATAAAATTTGGATGTTGACAATCTCAAAGCCAAAAGTAATTGAAATTGGAATTAGCTCAGCTGGGGATCATGAGAAAAAGTTAAACAAATTTTAAACAAAAAATAAAGGCTTATTCCCGACATATTGAGTTTCATTTAAAGCTGATGAGGTTCAGAAAAAGTTAACCAGCTCCGCGTAAATCATGAATGAATCTAGAGGTTAAAGTTTCAGGGGTTCTGAAAATCATCTTTTGATAGCAATTAAAAATGTAAGCATAAGGGTAAGATAATAAAAAATAACGAAAGAATTTGGGGGAAAAGTACAGAGTCAATGATCTAAATTTAAATTTTTGATCTTTTTATTACTATATTAAAAATGACATTTCGATTAAATTTTTTTAACACAATGTGTATTTGACTTAATATTTTTTTCGGTAAAAAACAATTTTTGGTTAAAATGTTGGTTATCTAGTCCTGTACTGCAACCCTTTAATTATTAATATGTTTGTATCATTATTATTGTTATTTAAAATTAATAATCTTAATGGATCGAAGGGAAGAAGAAAATGCAAAAGGGACTTCTGGAGAAGAATTAATTATAAGATTTAGCAATGTATTTTAGGTATGCATTATAAGTTATTCTGTATTACAACAAACTTTCCTTATTTATGACATTGTTATACAATTTAATTTTTTAATAACAAAAACTTATACTACAAAGATTTTGCCATTCCAAATTTAAAAAGCTATATTTTCATTTCTTTAAAAAATAATTTTCTTATTTACTAATTAGATGCTGTAATGGAAACGCATGGTTCAATCAGCAATGGTGCTAAATCTAATTTGTTGAAAAAAAGTGCATCGGATGCTATTGGAATCGCGCTAAGTAATGTGAGAAATTGGGATAGAGAACGTCAAGAACGTTAGGCGGCTGCAGGTAATCATAATAATATTTAAATTCCAAATATAACATGCAATAAATGCTTTACAATTACACAATTTAGGTGCAACACAAATATAAATAAATCTTGTTCGGTCTTTATCTAGTAGTTTATTATTTAAATCGTTAATTAATTAACTAATAAACCCTTTTTTTGACTAATTGGGGGTAAAAAGTATTGGCCAGCAGAGGCCCAGCTAGTTACCCCAATCTGGGTATAGGTTGGTCTGAGCGTTACAACCTAGATAGCAGCCCACCTGGGCGAGACTGGGGTTCCCAGTTGGGACCCAACTGAAACTTGGGCAATCTGGCTTATACCCAGTCTGGCCCCAGTCGACTTTCCACACGGGATCTTCAAACTAAGAAAGCAACCATTTTTTCCTAATTAAAAAGAGATGCGCAATCAAATTTAACACTAAGATGCTGATTGTATTCAGGCTCTCAATTTTTTCTATAAGACGTAGTGTATTTCTAAAATAAGTATGAGAAACTTCGAGAAAAGGATTCTTACTTTCTTCAAAAAAAGTAAAAAATTTGAAAGTGCTTTTAACAGTCTAGCATGATACCTAAAAGAAAAAGAGGGGATTTGCCTCAGGGTGGCTAGACGTTTGAAACCAATTCTGTTCTCTGTTTGCACCCCCAGCCTTTTGGGCGAAACCATCCCCCTAAAATTCTTTCGATTTTCTCGCACATCGACTCGTTTTCACTCACTTCAGAAGTGGAGAGCGTTATGGCTTCCAATGAGAAAGATAATTTCCGCTTTTTTGTACCTCTCTTTTCAAATACGATGCAGATTGAAATAAGGAGGGCAGTAAGGAGAAAGATTCTCCAAAATTTCATTGTTGGGTCTCCATTTGTTATACTTTTTATGTCTCTATCGGATTTCCGTGTTTATAAGAATTTTTACTGAAAAATGAATATAAATCGAAATATTGTATCACAACAAAATTATTTGACTAATGACTAGTGAATAAAATGAAATCAACGCTTTTCAATCGTCTTAATAGATAATAATTTTCAAATACATTTCACATGAGAAAATATTAGTAAAGTAATCATTGTGAGGCGAAAAAGAGTTTTTTGTTGAGGACATGTGTATGTTATTTCGATATTTTTTGAATGATTTATGAAAATATTTATTCATCAGTTTCACCTTGATCTCACGTGTATATTGTAGTACCTATAATTCAACACTGATGTGAAATTAATAACAAAATAAAAATGGATTTATTCACTATTGGTTCATCAAAGACATATTTCACTGATTATTCATTTATAAATAATATAAGATTACAGTTTCTTGTTCAGATATAAAATTAAAAGATAATTTTATACATCGTTAGTAGTGTTTTCAATTTAAAAAATAACATTTTCAAGTAACATATTAAAAAGGATTTATAAATTTTGGAAAGGGTTTACATGTTTAAAAATTTCGGTACTATTTACGAGAGGAATCTGTAATCCTGAAATATTATTGTTATGTAATTATTTATTGTAATTATTTGTGTTATATATATTATGTTAAACCTGTGTATGTAGTGTGTAAAGGTTTATTTTTAAAGGCTCACAAAATTTGGAAAAAGAAAGTTTTAGCCTCTGATGGAACGGTTATGGCGGTCAATATTACGATTTGTTTGCACGGATGGCCTTTAACCTAAAATAATCAAATCGCTCTGACGGCTTTATGTCAACACTGATTTTTAAATTTTGATATATGCGTCTTGTTACCGGGCTCTTATATTATTTTGGTAGTTTACGAAATTATACTTTTAATAGATTTTGAAATTTAAAGAATATTTTAAGACCCTTAGTATCTATTGATGCACAGTTACATTAATTTATTAATAAATCCAAGTATTAAAGTACGATGGGACGATGGTCGTGGGGGCTAAAGCGCAGGCCTTGGACCCACTCTGTCGGCTTGCGGGTTCGATTCCCGCCTCGCACTCTGGAAGAGCCTCGGTGGCCCATG